>VDFB02353493.1:131734970-131899866 GCA_007258455.2 Sequoia sempervirens
AATCAAACCCAATAGAAATGAATCAAATGTAAAGGAGATGATAAATGAATAACATGCAAGTATTACAAACTTACCAAATCCTTGAATATGCAAATATGAAGTGATGTCAATGGTTGCTCCAAAGTGCTTGAATTGATGATGCAAAATGCTTGATTGCTTGAATGAGGAAATTACTTGGATGTGTTAGGAGATGTAAAATGAGGTTGAAATCACATATTTATACAAATCTTGTGCCTTACTATTTGTTCATACCTCATCACAGGCCAACATGAAGTGAATTTGAGTAAAATCCCAAAAGAAATTTTAAAGTATTTTGAATTTGGGGCCAAGGGGGACTCATTCACCACCCTTGGTGAATGAGTCCCACTTGGGACCTAAAACCAAGTGTCAAAAATAATGTTCTGTTTGAAGTTGTTTATCGGGATAGGACCCACAAATGCACTTAATATAAGCATATGAGGGCATAAAGAGATAAAATAAAGCATGAGAAGGGTGTAAATAGTGAAAACATGCCTAGAAAAGCATGAAATTTTGTTACAAGACTTTACAACACTTCAAAATAGGACTTGTTAATGAATCAAAAGGTGGTTTTAGGTGAATTGCATTAAATAGAGCCTAGAAGAATGTAGAAATTTCTCTTACCACACTTCACAACACCCTTCACAAGACATAGTTCTCTTGAGTTTTAGCACCAAAATAAGCATGTTCAACCAAGATACATCATGAAATAAAAGCAACATAGTTCCAATACTATGAAAAAAGACCTAAAAGACCATGAAAATGATAAGGGTCCATTTTTCAACGACACATTTAGCCCTCACTTTGGTGAGAGAAACTTGCTTCCTCACACTAAAGTAGCCATGAACATTGAGAAGAGGGTTCAAATTCACTTATGTTAGCAAGATGGAATACAACAAACAATGAGGATGATGAAGCCCCCAACACGAAGATCCCATGAAAAATTGAACATAAGGTCAAAGGAACACCCAAGTGTTGAGAGGAATAGAGTGAAAATTTGATCATCAATCCAACTAGTTGTGAAAAGAGATCTAGGCTAATTGTTGGAAAAATAAAGAATGTGTACTCACTTTGGAGCCATAAAACTAGTTGTCTGTGGGGTGAGAAAGCCCAAAAAGAAGTAAGATACATATGCTAGTTGGTATGCACTCATAAACATGAAAAATTAGCTATGGGAAAAGTTATGCCGCTAGTTAGGCTTCCCACTCAACCATGCCAAAGCTATACCCATTCAATAACTTTAACAAGGCACCACAAAGCCAAAGAAAATGCCAATGTTGGTTTAAGTTTCATAAAATAAGTAAAATAGGATGGCACCACAAGAATGCAAGTTGTGTTATGCAAGGTGGCCAAACAAATAAGAAAGCTCCACAGGAATGCAAGTTGTGTTATGCAAGGTGGCCGAATAAGAATGTTATGTGTAATATGTTCAAATGAGTCTTTTTCAATTTATGCAAGGTCAATCACTTAGGGAACATTATGTCTAATGTATCCAAAAGATGACCAATCAAATAATAGTATATTCATAACTTAGGGGATGTCGTGTGTCACATCAAACCACCAAGAGGAATGCAATATGCTAAGATAGATCACACTTATGAAGGACATCACACCTAGTGTCATCCACAAAGTGACAAACACATCACATAAATGACAAGGCTTCACTAAGAATGAAAATGAAATAATGGTAATGTATGCCCCCCACTTTAAAGGAATTTCCACACATCATTTTGTGAGAAATTACTTGAAAGTAGAGAAGAAGAAGAAAGCAACACAGGAGAGCTAACTCAGAAAGCTCTATGCCAAGTCATATGTAACTTCAAAGTTAAGTTGTGTCATGTCAAGGAAAAAGAAAGAAAGGAAGGGAGTTTCCCCCCAAAACAGAATGTACACCAAACACATAAGGGATCTATGGATTTGGGGTTAGTATGTTCATTGTTGTAGTGTTTTGATTTAAAGAGCTCGAAACTATCATCATTCCCCAAAGCACATGAATTGGAAGAATGGCCAAAGAGAGCTTAAAAACAAAGGAAAAAATTCCATTTTGAGTCAACGCGGAGAGATTGTTGTCTTGATGTTGCATCATCCCCCAAAAAAGGAAAACACAAAAAAAAAGTGAAAAGTGAAAAAGGCCTTTTGGTCAACGTGAAGGAAACATTTCTGTCTCAATGCCTTACGCCATCCCCAAAAGGAAAAACACAAGAAAAGACAAAGGAAAAAGAAAAAGAAAAAGAAGGGGGGTTTTTGGGTCAACATGGAAGAGACATAGGGTGTCTCGATGATTTACATCATCCCCAAATGGAAAACACAAAGCAAAAGTGAAAATTTCAACGCACGACAAATAGAAGAATAGAGATACACATAAAAGAGGTGTACAAAGAGAAGGAAACATCAAATACATGATACAGGGGAACACAATACACACATAAAAAGAAATAAGAAAAAGGTAAAAGACAAGCTAGGAAAAGGAAAATCACTCATCTAACAAGTCATCTACCTCCCAATCATTTTCAGTGCAATGCAGAGGTAGTTGACTATCCAAAGGAGGAATCACAAGTGCTGAACTAGGAGTTGTACTAGGTTCTTCACTTGGTGGAGAGGATTTATCATTTAAGTTCATTGTAGATGAAAATAAAGAGTTTAAATCATTGTTTATTTCTTCATCTATTTTAGCAATCGTCCCATCATCATTGTCATCATCAAGATTAATAACGGTGGGAGGATGAAGGGTGATTTCTAAGGATGGATGTATCAAAAGAATTGGTTGTTGAGTATGTTGGTTTTGTTGTGATGGTGGTATAGGACTATTGTATGGTTGCTCACGAGAGGGAAGGTGATCATCTATTACTTTTGTCAAGGGTATAGGTTGATTTTATTTATTGTTTGTTAGGAAAGATTGATGAGCAAGGAGAGGAAGATGACGCCTTCATTCCCTAGCACCACAGTTCTGTTTAATTCAGTTTTGCAATTATTGAGGTGTAAGAGTGGATTGAGTCATCAAGAATAGAGGAAACCGAAGAAGAGAGATCAACCACTTTCCCTTTTTCCTTATATACTTGTTTGGTTTGAGGAGGCTAAGTAGGATTTGTGTCAGGTTCCCTTTTTCATTTGAATGATGGCACTGGGGAAGGGTCTAGAGGGATTTTTTCTAAAGTTGTGTTGGTTTGTTGAATTTCATGTTCAAGTGTAATCATGGCTTCATCTAGGATAAGAGGAGTGGAAGTGAACAGAGATTTATTATGAAGAGATAATTCAACGATCTTTCTAGCTTTAAACTTTTGAGAAGTGATGTAAAAGAAGTCCTTTCGAGGGGTGATAGGTTCGAAGGGTGTAGGACAAAATTTTTCTAAGGAAAATTTACCTTTGGAAGATAAAGGATTAAGTCCACTATGGTGTATGGTGACTACCTCATTGCCATGCAAAATCTTTAAGCACTTGTGAATGACTGATGGGACCGCTTTCATTAAGCAAAGCCAAGGAAGGCCTAGCTGCAAATGAAATTGGTTGCATTGTGGAATAATATAAAAAATTTCCTCCAAAGTCTTAGATCCTATGTTTAAAGGCAGTATTATCGATCCAATCTTAGGGCATGCAAAAACATGATGTGTTTTGATCCATGCAATCAGTGGATTATAGTTATCTTGATATAGATCATGTAATACTAGAAATTATTTTGTGATCACATTCTCACCACAAGCGGGATCTATTAATATCGCATTAGTAGGTTTATCATAGATTCGATCGGCTATGTAGAGAGGACCATCAAGAAGCTTTTGTAGTATGTCTTTAGCAGAAAAAGTAATATCAAGAGATTGAGTGGTTTAGCCCTTGTGAGGGATAATGTCTATAGTAGTGACAAGCGTATCCATAGGACAAGCTTGGGGAATAGGAAGAGATGTATCAAGTTGTTCGTTGTGTGTATCAATATTCATCACGTCAGGCTTGGAAGGTTCATGAGCCTTGATGAATGAGGTAGTATGCTTAGGCATAGGGTTGGTAAAGATTTGGAGATTTTGGTTAGGGGGTGCAACAAACTTATTGCTTTGATCATTAACACCCCTAATGGTCAATTCACTTGAATCATTGAGGTCTTGTTCAAACCAGATGCTTAAGAAACTTGGAATGTTTGGTGTCATGGCCATTTTGATGATGAAAATGACAATAAGCGTTAGGTTTGAAGGTAGGATGTAGGGGTTGATTAGGATCAAGTGATCAAACATGTGGTAAGGTAAGCATGCATTTTTTGATGAGTTGGTTCATTGTCTGATGGCAAGTGTTAGGTAAAGGTGTGAAATGTCTATTTGGATCACCATAGTGAGAAGGCATGGCTATTTTAGAGGTGACCATTGAATTTTGAAATGGTGAAGTTGGTTGTGGTTGGGGTGAAGGAGGTGAACTAAATTGTAAGAAACCTCGGTTAGGATTGTGGAAAGTTTGTGTGTTGTTTTGGTGTTGATTGTTATTTTCAGCTTTGTCAATTCAGCTAGAAGTGGATTTTGACTCATGACTTGAAACCAAATTTTGATACTCACTTAAGGTTGTGCAAAAATGCATGAATGAAGGGAATTTCATCATTGTAAGCTTATCTTGAAGGTTAGTGTGCAAATTCTCAATAAACATCTTCAACAAATGTGCATCTAGAATTCAGACATCAACTTGAGCATATAAGGACTAGTAACAAGAGATGAAGGGTATGTGAATGATCATCATGGAAAACACAGGTCCTTAAGTGGCAAAAAATTTATAAAAATTAGAGTTAGGCAACTTGACATAAAAATTTGAATAAGTTATCTATATTATTTCAAAAATATGTAAGCACAAAATTTGTAGAAAATTGAATGTAGTTTTTAAACTACTAGGTTTATTTTTTTTTTTTTTTAAATTTATTTGGTGTAAATTTGAAATTCAATGCAAGAGTACTTAAATTCTCGGTGGAAAAATAAGAAGTAGGTGTCTCAGATGACAACCCTAACCACAATAAAATGATAATATTTTTTATAAGATTTTAGATATAAGTAGAGGACTCATGTCCCATCGTGATGCATTTTTGTAATTTTTTACAAGTAAATAATTAATTAAGAATTTTTTTATTACAACTTTTAAAATATAAAACTGTGATGTCTAACCAATCTTTAACTTGGTCAAAACTTCATGAGATTCAATTTTTTTTTTTTAATCTTATAGTATGTGAAGCATGTTTTGGGATTCCAAAAAATGTGATAATCGCTTGAAAGCTATGATGTTTCTTTTTAATCAGCCTATTAATCAGGGACTTTAGTCAGAATTAAATAGAAAAAATGAATAGTACTATTTATTAAATTCAAAATAAGGCATAATTTATATTGGTGGAAAGTCGAATCTCCCTTTAAAACCCTTTCATTTCATCAATTATGGGTTAAGAAAAAAAGTTGTCAACAACATACCCTACACATACCCATCATATCACCACTTTTTGGTCCATCATGATCCCACGCATACCTTGAACGACACTTATTTGTTAGTGTTTTGTCTACATCGGATAAGGTCAGCCATTGTCTTTTTAGGTGTCATGTGCACTTGAAAGTGATTAATGAAAGCTTCCACCAATTAATTAAATGAATGAATGGAATGATTAGGCAAGTTAGAAAACCATTCTAAGGCAATATCTTTCAAGGTCCTTGGAAAGATTTTTGCTAAAAGTTTATTGTCAAGGACTAAATCACAACACAAGGAAGTAAAAGTGTTGACATGGTTGATAGGATCTCCTTTTCCTCCATATTTCTCAAACCTTGACATTTCTATTCCTTGTGGCATTGGGGTACGTAAGATTTCTAATGATAATGGGCTGCTATGAACAAGATATGTGGTTGGAGTAGTTTGAGCTTGACTAATGGTGGAAAGTTGGTGTTGCATGGATGAAATAGTGTTAAGGAGTTGTGTTGTGAAGGGATCAAGATAATGGGGTTGAGATGGAAGGGAAAATGGTGATGGAGTATAGGTGATATTAGGGGAAGTGGAAGGAATAGTAAGGGGTGGGAAAGTGGTGGAAGGAGGTTGCGATGCCACTAAGGAAGTAGGAATGCTAGTGGAAATTGGGAATGAAGTAGCGACATAATTGGATTGATGTAAAGTTGTATGGACTTGTGGATTGGTATAAGTTGGTATGGAAGCTATGGTTGAAGGAGGAGGAACTTGAGATGCTCCTTGGGTGACATGAGTTTTTGTTGATGGAGTATTGGAAGAGGCATGTTTATTGTAAATCTTGGCTATTTGTTTTAGTACTTGCAAGCCATCATCACTTTCAATTAAGCGATGAAGGTTCTCAATAGCAGGTATAGCAGTGGTGGAAATTTTTTCAAGGGACAAGTCTTGTTGTAAATGTGCAAAGTCCTCATGAATGTTAATAACCTTTTCTTGTAGGAGAGACTTGTTTTGATTGTAAACATGCATGGGATGGAAAGGGGAAGGCATGGAAGTGGTATTTTTAGGGCCTAATACACCATTATCCATACTAGGAGTAGGAACTCATGAAATCCCAAGGTCCACAACGAAAGTGCTATCGCAGGATGCCATGAGTCTAGAACTTCTTCTCACTAAAGAATTATCAACGTGCTACCAAACACTCATGCAAGTACCACAAGGGAAGGGTGAATGGGAATGCAAGCTAATCTAAGAATGTAAAATGTGAATAACAAGAAATCTGCTAACTATAATAGATGTGCAAATAAAAAAAATAGAAATGCAGGAAAATGCCATAAATAATACAAAATTAATGTCTAAAATATGCAGAGGGACTAATTCGCCCTGGGTGGTGAATGAGTCCCATAATAGAATTATTTTGTATTTTTCATAATTTTAAGAATGATTTAAATGCCTTTCACAATGAAAATACATACATAGAATGAAATTTTTTAGTTTTTTCAATGAAATTGAATGCAAGAATGAAAACTAAATGAGTTTTTCACTAATGCACATTGAAAGATCCTATAATGCAATAACCAATCAATGTACTAATTGAATGTCAATGCAAATGAGAACTAGGATGCAAGATATGAATGCATTCAGAAGTTTAAAAATGTTCAAGAGTCGGGTTCACCAAAATGTGACATAGATTTTAGGAACCCAAAATTCTAGGCTCTCTTCCTAAGATTTTTCACCTAGAAAGAGAGAGATTTGGTTCCTAAAATAATTATGCACATTCAAATTAGGATGTATGCAATGTGATATGATGTAAATGAACTAATCTAAATGCAATTGACTGATTAAAGTGATCTAAAATGAATGTTAAAGTGCATTGTAAGCTATGTTTGAAAACACTTTGTGATATGCAAACAACTATGAAAGATGAAGAAATTGAAAGAAATATGCAGAACAAAAGGTACTGGGTCAAATCTAAGTGCACTTGGATGTTGTATGAGCTTTCTGATGTATCTGGGATGCTGATGAATTTTTTTGATTTTTCATAGTGGGACTCATTCACCAAGGGTGGCAAATCAGTCCTCCTATTGAAAATGTGTCAGGAACTGATTTTTGACACCCAGGAATTGATTTCTAACAAAATGCATATTTTTAGATTTCAGGTGGGACTCATTCACCAAGGGTGTTGAATCAGTCCTCCCCAAGATTTCTGGAAATTCAAGAGACAACACTGCTACTCCAGATTTAACAATGTCTAAATATTAGGTTGTCGGGGTCAATTCTATAGAAAATAGATAGAAAACACTCAAAATGCTTGAAAATATGATGAGTTGAATTGAATTTCACTTTTTAAAACCTTTAAACCTGTTAAATCTACAAAACAAAGCTGCAAATATGCATGCACAAAGGGTAAAAATGTTGGGGGTTAGTGAATAGGGGTTTTCCTTGGTCAAACCCCACTTTGGTAATCAAACCCAATAGAAATTAATGAAATGTAAGGGAAATGATAAATGAATAACATGCAAGTATTACAATCTTACCAAATCCTTGAATATGCAAACTTGAAGTGATGTCAATGACTGCTCCAAAGTGCTTGAAGATTGCTTGAATGACTTGGATCTTGAATGCTTGAATGAGGAGATTTCTTGAATGTGTTAGGAGATGTAAAATGAGGTTAAAATCACATATTTATACAAATCTTGTTCCTTACTATCTGTTCATACCTCATCATAGGCTGACATGAAGTGAATTTGAGTAAAATCCTAAAAGAAATTTTGAAATATTTTTTGAATTTGAGGCCAAGGGGGACTCATTTTCCACCCTTGGTGAATGAGTTCCACCTAGGACCCAAAACCAAGTATCAGGAATAATGTTGTGTTTAATGTTGTTTGTCAGGATAGGACCCAAAAATACACTTAATATAAGGATATGAGGGCATGAAGAGACAAAATAAAGCATGTGATGGGTGTAAATAGTGAAAATATGCCTAGAAAAGTGTGAAATATTGTTACAAGACTTTACAACACTTCAAAATAGGACTTGTTAATGAATGAAAAGGTGGTTTTTAGGTGAATTGCATTAAATAGAGTCTAGAAGAATGTAGAAATGTCTTACAACACTTCACAACACCTTCACAAGACATCGTTCTTTAAGTTTTAGCACCAAAATAAGCATGTTCAAGCCAAGATACATAATGAAATCAAAGCAAGTACATAGTTCCAACACTATGAAACAAGACCTAAAAGACAATGAAAATGACAAGGGTCCATTTTTCAATGACACGCTACCTTTGTACTAAAGTTAGGAAATTGTATTTCTGCATAAGATAGACACTAGTTCACCTCTTTAACTGCCATATCCCCATACTGGATTGTCCATGATGATTCCATATAATTAACTTTAAATAAAAAATTTCTTACGAATTAAGGAGAAATAAAACATTCAAATGATCTACATCTATTAGAATTGAGACTTGTTTCCCAAAAAAGTGTACCTATAGTCTCTATGGGCACATTCTGGGATTGAGTGCGTCAATTTCTTATTGTTGCATGAATCCTTTGTGGAGGTCCCCTCTGAGGTTGACTTTCTCTCATATAACCTTACATCCTTAGACATTCTCTAGCAAAATGATTCCCTCCACGCATGAAACATCCACCTAGTGGTCCTTGTTGCATTGGATTTTTAGGCTGGTTATTGCTTGCTTCATTGATCCTTGGTTGATTTGTTGGCCCGTTATAGGTCCTTGGTTCATTTTTGTTGAAGTTGTTTCTATTAGCATTATTCCCATTGTACCTCTGATTATGATTTGGAGGTGGTTTTCTTTCTGATGAATTATTCCTTAGGCTCTTGTTGAAGTTTTGATTCCTTTCGAATTCTTGTTTCCTCTTGAAATTATTACTCCTGAAAGATTGTGTTATTGAAGTTAAAACTTGTAACTTTCTCTCTTGCTTCAAGGATTTCTCTAGCACTTCATCCATACCTTCTAGTCCATGGATGTCAACCCCTACCCCTATGTTGGTATTTAATCCCAAAATGAATTTCCTAGTTTGGATCTTTTCATCTTATTGATATATTGGCACATATTTTAGTAGTTTTGAAAACCTATCCCAGTATTATTGAACTGTTAGAGATCCTTGTCGAAGATTGTGAAACATAGTCATCTTCTCATCGAAAAACAATTAAGGTATCCACCTTTAAGGAAAGTTTTGAACAAATTGTTCCCATGATATATTTTCCTTGGTGTACTTATTTTGTTCCTTCACATTAGTCCACCAGCTAGCTACTTCACCAATAAGTTGGTAGGACTCCCATAAGACCTTAGTAGTTTCATTGAAGCCCCTCAACTCAAAGTACTTTTCCATTTTATTAAGCCAATTTTCTACCACTTCTCCTAGTTGTTTCCCATCAAATTTTGGAGGGGTGATTTTCTTCAAGTCCTTAGTGAATTCCAAAATAGGATTTTCCCTCCTAGGTGAAATAAAATTCATTATCTTCTACTCTGGATTATCTCCTTCAGGAGGGTTTTCAATCTTAGGTTCAACTATGTTTTCGATATTGTCTTGTCTTGTTTGAAGTTCTTGTATCGTTTTCTCCAAAGAGTTGATCTTATTTCTCTATTCAATTAGCAGTTCTATTATTGCTTCAATCCCATCCTTATTCCTTCCTTGATCCTATGGTTCATCATCATTGTTCCCCTTTGGCCTTTAGCTGACGCTAGCTCTAGTTGCTCTTCCCCTTGGCATTTAGAATTCTTGTATAATTATTCTCATGTTAGTATTATTCTAAGGTTTGAGGAAGGATATTTCTTTCAAATAACTTTTAAATATATATATATATATATATATATATATTTCAATCACACAAGTCATAGTAAGCTCAAGGCCTAGCTATTGAATCTTGTTTTGATACCACATGTAAAGCCTCAATTAATTCTAACCGAAACACCACTATTTTTTTTCATTTCTTGCATGTTCAAGTATTCATTCTCAAGTATACTCAATAACTTCTATCCATACGAGATAGGTATACCATCTATTCATACATAATAAAAATTCACTTCATCATTCATATGGAATAGGAATACATCTATTCATATAATTAGAATAGGCATCCACCTAAATGAGGTAGGCATCTATCATATGATAGGTATGTGCTCTAGCCAGAGTCTTGGACTCATCGAGATCATTTGGATCTTGACTTGCTTCCCTAATGACCACACTTTCTACTAAAAGTGTACCAAGGTCGTTGTCCTTAGGGGTATGTAACTTGTAATTCTAAGCTTGAAACCCACCTCAAAATTTGGCCTACTTGACCATTGTTTGTTTACCTAACATCATTCATCTAACCTATTTCTTATTAATATTCGTCACCCTTGACCCATTTAAATGATTTCATAATTAGCATATGTTGACAAAAAGAATAACTTCAAAATCAAATTTACATTGCACCTTAGAAAATCCTACTTTGGTTTTCTAGATTGACACTAGCAGATTTGATTCATTTCATTTTTATCTTGTTAGGTTATCGTTCCAAAGGGGATTTCCCTCCATTTGGATTTAATTAAACAATGTCCCTTATTTCTCCTCGGTGATTTATCAGGATGATGCCATAAACACCATTATTGTAGTTGTGTTAGGCTATAGATGCAGTAGCTCAAGCGTAATGACATTACCCGTAAACGTGAGCTAGGGGCACCGTTAATACCGAATGTTGTTGGTTATGTTTTCTCTCTTTGATTAGTTTTCAAATATACATCTATAACAAATAATATTTATAAGAGAGAAGCTCATAAGAATCTAAAATTCATAATGCATTATAATTTTATTAAAGATTAATACCCAAGATAATTTAGTAAATAAGCATTATTCAAGTATAAGTTCCTAAGAACCATTGAATAAATTGATAACTAGACAATATCCATTCATAGAAGTATTACCCTACAACATAATAAAATGAGTTTTTAGGATTAGCTACACACATTATTCCTCCTCTCCTTTGGTGGTTTCTTTTGTCTTATCAAGAACATGGCTTAAGGAATATTTTTTGAGAAACTTAATAATCTAGATTACATTGTGAATTCATATGTGTCAAAATTCAAAACGTTAGGCACAATGGGATTCCTAATAACATGTTACATGTCTAGGGTATTCATCCATATTCAATAACAATTGAAACTATATGCTATATAGCCAATTCCTAACATTACCATATTAATCTAATTCCATTATATCTGTAAATATCACATTAATATACATTCATGACTTATTACAAGTACCAATGCACATCATCATATGATTAGAGCTATAATATCTTATTTATTCACTAGGAAAAATTATTAACATAAATTTAATGAAATTTCCTACCAAATATATAATGAACTAAATCTTAACATGATTTAAATAATGTGTTTAAAGAAACTTTATGGACCACTCCAAATGTACATTTTTCCTTAGGGTAATTTTGACAATTCATGGAGTTATTATATTTATATAGATGACTATATATGAAATATTCATCCTAAGACTCAATCTGAGGGATATGTTGTAGAATCATGAAGTTTGGATAAACATGTATTGGAATTCTAAATGGAGATTTTATTCATATACTTATGACTTTTTTAAGAGGTTTGGAACAATTATCAATTATTATTTTCTCATAGAATTTAACTAGTTATTTTCACTCTTGAAGACAAGACTTGAATTACTAATCCTTTTCACATGAAATACAATTATTCATCCTAATGTTTTTGGAATAAATCCACATCTTAATCATAATTTTTTTATTATTAATGTAAATATTTCAATAAGAATTTACCCTTAAAATCTAAATATTAATAAATGTTCCCACTATTCTAAATATAGAAAGTGATTCATCAAAAAGTCGAGTGGAAATTATCTCTAAATGAATCTAGTGCTATAGCAAATGGAACTTATGTATTATTTTGTATTTGTTGGAAATTTTGATACGAGTTAAAACTAAATGTAAAAATTTGAAAATTCCATATACAACTCCACATAATCATAAATAATTTATTAGTGCTTGTTCATGAGTCAATAAATCATCATTTAATTATTTAACACATTAAATTACAAAATAAAAAATATGGTACCTAAATATATTGATTTATTTCGACAAACACACTAATTATATCATCCAAACCTACATAAAATTATCCAAAACAAATTTGCATGTTTGTGCCTGAAGATATTTATTTAATTTGCAGCAAATTTTTCAAAATAAATACATCAACAAGTATGGTGCTATTGTAAGAAGATGGAAACTAAACTTTTAAGTAGTATAATGGCTGGAAACATGATTTATGGCAGCCCCAAATGAGATGCTAAAAAGATCAAATGATATAGTGGTTATTGTAATTTGCACAACACATACTGGAGAGAAATAAGCTTAAATTTATTTTCAGAAATGGTTTCAAGTAAGATTGAATATGAGTATGAAATATTTTGCAATATTTAATACTTAGAGATTTGGTGTGCAACAAATGGAAAGTGACTTTATCAGTTAGTTAATTCTTCCTAATGTCCATGGGACTGAGATGACTTGTGGATGGCAAATGGCATTTTTATTGATGTAACTGAAATGTGGTAAATATGCATTGTGATTTAATTTTTACACAATGACACTGCCAACGTAAGAGTATGAGAGCATTTTCAATTTTACTAATCCATTTTTTTTACATTATTAGGAAATGGTCAGTTGTATATCTGAAATACAAACAGTTTAATGAGCATTACTATGTATGATCTAATATATACAAGCTAAAAAACAAATTGGCCAATCAATCAAAACAAATTGGCCAATCAATCAAAAGGTTTATGATTTTGTGTAAAATCATTAATTAGTTTTGCACATAGATTATTAACATCTGGAAATAATAAGTATTGTAACTAAGTTTCATGGAATGCTCAGTAACCTACCTATTGTGCTAAATCCTTGGTTGAGATCTGAGGTGAAAGAAATGCCCAATCAACACATATCCTCTCTGCACAATCAACAACAAAAACTCCTTTGGGATCTCTCAAGGCACAAATGCCTTCTCATTGGTCTGAAGGCAGAGCACAAGATATACAAACCAAAAAATATATATATATAGAGCATGAAATTGGAGCATACCCAAACACAAGCTAGATCCTTCGATTTATAGATAAAGATGTAATAAATTCATTGCCACTGTAGTGTGTGAGTTAGATTTGAAATTTATTTTAGGCAGTTGAGTTAAAATCCAACGTGAGTAATATGGAGGTGAACAAAATTTTATTTTGGGTGGTTGTGGATGATACGATGTGACCTTGCCAATGGATCTGTGTTGATAGAAAATTAATTCATATGTCTGCACATTTAATCCCAAAGTTGGTGAAATATCTTTATTACACTTCTTTCCTGTCAATAATTAATGGTTGGATCCATCTCGTAGAGATTTTAGGAAACGTGGAGATAATACTGTTTCATGAATATCAAAATGTGATACTTTATTTACCTTAAGTATTAAAGTCTACCAAAATGTGCGGCTGGGAGGAGAGGGGTTGTGACAGATGGATTATTTTCAATCTCCATCTATTTTTTATGTTCCCTTGGATAACCTCACACATGTGGATGGTACTAAAAAAATTAAATATCCACCCCTCCTATTTATTCTCTTTGTACATATTTTTATACTCATTTATTGATCTGAGTAGATCATAGAATTAGTTGTGTGGTCATTTGAACTATCAAGTAATAAAGACATGCATCAGTATTCCACTAGCTTCTATTATTTCTACATAGCATATTGGCACATATCTAAATGTATTAAATGATTATTTTCATTACGATAATTCATGTTTATTTGATATAGTATACTATGATGCTTGCTTAATAGATATCTCATGTATGTTTTTGTGTGCAACGATCACCCATTTGGTTGTATTGGGATGACTTCAATGTGGACTATATATATTCATGAGATTAATTGTATGCTAATGTAAAATTTGTTAGTTTTCCTTGTTTGTGGTCATTTATGCATTTGTATGTTACTTTGAGATGAGAGGATGGATTATGTTGAGCACCTAGATAGTTAGTTATGGGGACCTGTAGCATGTTTTTTATCATTATTTCCAGAGAGATTGGTATCATGGTTTATTGGGAGCTTTGGTAGTGATGGAGGAGCTTTTGCAGTGGTTTCTAGTGTCATGTAGGAGATTCTGGATCTCATTACTAGAACAATTTTTCTTTAAAAAATAGTTTCATTGTTAGGAGGTGGTTATCTTCATATGAGTGGAGAAGGTGACATCTTGGTTATCCATGAATGGCTCTTATATTTTCCTGGTTAAGGTGTCAAGATTATTACTTATGAATTTTGATAGGCGATCCTTGGTTGAGAGGATCAGTTTGGTGTTGTGTATTAAATTATTGGAATGGTATTGTTAGACCATGATTCCATGATTGAGTTCTTTATTCCATGGTTGGAGCTTTGACAATAGTCTAGTTAGCTTTCTTTGTATTTGGTACATTGGTCATGTTCTTGAGAGCTTCATGGGAGTTCAATGATGCATTTGGACTTTAGCATGAATTAAACAATTACAGTTGCTCATTGATACTTGGAGACTTGGGTGAGGTAGTTGTTGAGATGGTTACTCTTTGGAGGTTTCAACAAGAAGACCGAGTAGCCTTCACCTATATATGGATGCAAGTTCATGATGGATTTGAGAGGAAGTTGTTTTCTGAGTGAGTCAGAATGACTTAAGTATTTTGGAGTAGCATTCTCATCCCAATTCTTTGTCTACTTAGTAGATAATCATTTGTGAGGTTATCCCATTCTATTTTTCTAATAAATTATGTTTTATTATTTTCCTTCTCATGTAGATGGATGTTTAGCTATAATTTCTATTTTTGGAGGGTTCATTTGAGGAGTGTTTGACATGTTTATTTCCTTTTAAATATGATTTTTCTTATTATCTCATTCATTGATGATGAGTTTAGGAGATGTATTGGGATCATTCCTAGTTTTGGGAACCAATATGAGGGTATGTGCAGGATCATGATGGGCCAAAAAGTGGCGATATGATGGGTATATGTGGCTTGACCTTTTTTAACTTAAAATTAATGAAATGAAAAAGGTTTTTAAAGGATATTCTCAGCTTTCCACCAATATAAATTATGCTTTAATTTGAATTTAATAAATAATTATTATTCATTTTCTATTAGAACTATAACTAAAGTCCCGATTGATAGGGTGATTGAAAAAATCTATAGCTTTCAAATGGTATCACATTTTCAAATCAAAACATGCATCACATTCTATGCTTCAGTATACTATAGGATTAAAAAAGAAAAATTGAATTTCATGAATTTTGACCAAGTTAAGGTGGTCGGACATACGAGTTTTTATATTTTTAAAATTTGTAATAAAAATTCATAATTAATTATTTACTTGGGAAAAAATATAAAAAATATGCATCACATTCAGATGAGTCCTCTACTTATTTATAAAATCTTATAAAAAAATATTATCATTTTATTGTGGTTAGGGTGGTCGACAGACACCTACTCTTTTTATTTTTTCCACGAAATTTTAATTACTGCATTGAAATTTCAAATTTTCACCAAATAGATTTATTTAAAAAAAAAAAAACTAGTAGTTTAGAAACTACATTCAATTTCTATAGATTCTATTCTTACATATTTTTGAAATAATATAGATAACTTATTCAATTTTTATGTCAAGTTGCCTAACTCTTATTTTTCTAAATTTTTGCCGATTAAGGGCCTATGTTTTCCATGATGATCTTGCACATACCCATGATTTTGATATTCCTTGGAGAGGCTTACATACATGTTTGTGATATGAAATATATATGTTTTATTTTTGCATAATGAGTTTGAAAATTTGGATGTTGTTAAGGATTTTCATTTGGAGTTATGAAGGAGATCTTACTTGACACAACTTATCACTTTGAGGTGTTTATAGGAGGACATGTTATGGATATGATATATAGGTTTTCTCTTTTTCTATGTATACTTGGGTATGGGAAGGATCATCATGGAAAAAACAGACCCTTAAGTGGCGAAAAATTTAAAAAAATCATAATTAGGCAACTTGACATAAAAAATTTGAATAAGTTATCTATATTATTTCAAAAATATGTAAAAAATGGAATTTGTAGAAAATTGAATGTAGTTTCTAAACTACTAGGTTTATTTACAAAAATATATATATTGGTAGAAAATTTGAAATTTCAATGCAGTAGTACTTAAATTTTAGGAAAAATAAGTAGGTGTCTGTCTGACCACCCTAACCACAATAAAATGATAATATTTTTTATAAGATTTTAGATATAAGTAGAGGACTCATGTCCAAATGTGATGCATTTTTTAATTCTTTTTCCAAGTAAATAATTAATTATGAATTTTTATTACAACTTTTAAAAAACAAATTGCATGTTTGACCATAACTTGGTCAAAACTTCATGAAATTCATTTTTTTAATCCTATAGTGTGTGAAGCATAGAATGTGACACATGTTTGATTCAAAAAATGTGGTACTTTTGAAATCTATAGATGTTTTTCAATAGCCTATCAATTAAGACTTTAGTAAGTAATTCAAATAGAAAATGAATAATAATTATTTATTAAATTCAAAGTAAAGCATAATTTATATTGGTGGAAAGCTGAGAATCTCCTTTAAAAACCATTTTTTGTTTCATCAATTTAGGGTAAAAAAAAGTTGTCAACCACATATTCTACGCATACCCATCATATTGCCACATTTTGGCCCATCATGATCCTGCACATACCCACTTCCTCAAGGTTTTTTTTCACATAGTTTATTGTGGTATACTTGGGAGACTTATGGTGACATGTTGTGAGATTGTGCAACAATTTGATTTGCATGTGTCGATCATTGTGATTGTTCTTTGTTATGATATGGTTTGATTATTAAACACACATTTGGTATAAGTGTTTATTGGTAGAATTGGTAATGCCATGTGATCTATTTTAAAATTTAACATTACCCATGTAGTGGGAGTTCCTAGATGTGTTTGTTCTTCATTGACATGTTTTATACATGGATCTTGTGATTATAGTTTAAGGGTTAGATTTTTTAATTCAATGAAATTTACTACTATTTTGGTTACCTTTGAGGTATGTATGATTGGATGGATTAAAATTTATCTTGGTTTATTTTTCATGTGGGTTTTTTTAATTGGATGTAAAAAACTAATTATGATCAAGTTGTTGTAACTATTGTGTAACATTCTTGTTCAATACTTTTTGGAGGAAGTTCAAGGACTTCTAAATTGTGTTCTAGTGGTAGGTTTGAATTTGGAAACATTGGTTCTTCTATAAAGCTCATGAGCATAGTAGAATTTAGTTTTGACATATTGGATCCTTTTTATCACTTGGATTTGATTCTTGTGTTCTTTGGATTGGTGCATCTTCACTTTAGCTTGTTATTTTTCTTGTATATGGTACATGTTGGAGGATGAGAAGATTTATTGATTGATATGTTGAACACCGTGGATGTTATTGTAGGTATCTTGTTAGAGTATGAGATCATGTTGGAGAGTCATGTGGTTTCATGGATGGCTATGATAATGCATTTCTTTGATTATCCCTTTGAAATTAAATGATCAGGTATTTATATTGACTCTTGAAAGGTGTTTGAAAAGTTGGAGAATGTTGGTAATTAAGGTGTCTAAGCCTTTGCAAGGGGTAAACCCACAAAAATGGTTTACAATTCTGTTGAGGAATGAAAAAGGCATTTTCAGAGTTTGAATAATCGTTGTGCAACACAGTATATAAGATTTTCTAAAAGGAAATATATTTGAGGTTATAACCTTTCATTCCAAGGATAATATCTCAAGAACATGGAGGGTTTGTCCCGGGGAAAGAAACATATGAAGGTGCAATCGTGGCCCATGAAACTCTGTACTCAATAATAGTCTAGAAAATTCCCTATATCATTGTCAAACTTGACATGATGAAGGCATATGATAAGGTTAATTGGAGTTTCTTGCTCGAAATTTTTTGATTAAATTTGGTTTCTCAACAAAATGGTGTCGATGGATTCTTGCATATCTATCAGGAGCTAAATTTTCAGTTATTCTCAATGTTTCACCAACCAATTTTTCAGTGCCTCTCAAGGTGTTGGATAAGGTGACCCTTTGTCTCCCTTCTTGATTATCATCATGGCAGAGGCTTTAAGAAAGTTTCTCTTTGGCTTAGCGGTATGCAGGATCATGATGGGCCAAAAGTGTGATATGATGGGTATTTGTAGGGTATGTGGCTGAAATTTTTTTACCCAAAATTGATGAAATGAAAAGGGTTTTAAAGGAGATTCTCGGATTTCCACCAATATAAATTATGCTTTACTTTGAATTTAATAAATAATTATTATTCATTTTCTATTTGAATTATGACTAAAGTCACGATTGATAGGCCGATTGAAAAACATTTATAGCTTTCAAACAATATCACATTTTTAGAATCCAAAACATGCATCACATTCTATGCCTCACATACTATAGGATTAAAAAAAGAAAAAATAAATTTCATGAAGTTTTGACCAAGTTAAGGTGTCGACATATGATTTTTTATATTTTTTAAAAGTTGTAATAAAAAATTCATAATTAATTATTTACTTGGAAAAAACTACAAAAAAATATGCATCACATCTAGACATGAGTCCTCTACTTATGTATAAAATATTATAAAAAAATATTATCATTTTATTGTGGTTAGGGTGGTTAGACAGACACCTACTTATTTTTCCTTGAAATTTGAGTACTATTGCATTGAAATTTTAAATTTTCACCAAATAGATTTATTTTATTTTATAAATAAACCTAGTAGTTTAGAAACTACATTAAATTTGCTATAGATTCTATTCTTACATATTTTTGAAATAATATAGATAACTTATTCAAATTTTTACATCAAGTTGCCTAACTCTGATTTTTTGAATTTTTTGCCACTTAAGGGCCTATTTTTTTCATGATGATCCCACATACCCTTGCATTCTCTCAGCATGTGGAAAGGAATCCACATAGAGAACTCAGATATAACAGTTACTCACTCTCTATTTGCAGATGCCACAAATTTATTTGGGGTTGCAATAGTAGAGGAAGCTCATCAAATCAAGGATGTATTAAATAAATATTCCTCAGCTTTAGGTCAGAAGATTAATGCATCAAAATATGAAGTTCATATTATTAACACAAGTGAGGAAAATGAGAAAAAAATTCTCAATATTCTAGGGTTTCAAAAAGCAACTTTGCCATGCTCATATTTAGGGATTCCTTCTTTTGTGGGCCCAAATAAAGCTACTTATTGGGTGAAGGTAATTGAAAGGATTAAATCTAGGATAGAAATTTGGAAAGCTAGATGGCTTTCTTTAGTTGGTAGAATTTTTTTAGTTAAAGTTGTGCTCTCTTCAATTCCAAATTATTATCTTGTAGTCCTAAAGGCTCTAAAATCAGTCATTTCCGAAATTGAAAGTTTGATCAGAACTTTCATATGGAATGGAAATATGGATGACAATAAGAAGGTTCATTTAATATCACTTGAAGCCATGACTTGAGGGAAAGCACAAGGTGGTGCTAGTATTGCGAATCTGTCAAACCACAACAAAGATTTTGGAGAAAAATTAACTTGGAAAATGTATAAGAATCTGCAAGCCAAGTGGTGCCAAATAATGCAAGGAAAGTATCTAGATAACAATGATCCTAGACGGATTTTCATGGTTGTTGATCCTCCAAAGGGGTCGGCCATTTGGAATTTCCTAGTCTCTTGCAGAATGTTAATATGTTCATGCATTTCTTGGGAAGTGAATAATGGACAAAGTGTGAACTTCTAGAAGGATTCTTGGAATGGTAATCTTCCTCTACAAAACATCCTAGAACTTTTTGCAATAATGAAAATTTTAAGAAATATTGATTCTTGGGGAGACAACCTACTAAATTATGTGAATTTGGTAGATCCTAACTCAGATAAGGTAACTTGGAAGAGAATTTTGCATCCCTCATTATTAGACCATCATTGTAACACATTACTGAACATCTTGGAATCAAGAACAATCTATCTTTCTTCCAAATTTGATTAATTATTGTGGGGCCCTTGTACAGAAGGAAATTATATAGTAAAGCAAGGTTGTAAGGCACTAAATCAAAAATTTGGGCATCTTCCTTCCCAAAAGGCCTTTTCCTTCTATTGGGATAATAAAATCCTTCCCAAGGGAGGAAGTTTCACATGGTTAGCATTGAAGAAACATGTTTTAACTAGCGATCGACTAACCAAGTTAAGAATATTAGATCCTTTCATGTGCCCCTTGTGCTCTAAGGAGATTGAGCATATTGATTACTTATTTGTCAATTGTAAATTTTCACAACAATGTTGGGAATTCATTCTAAGTAAGCTCAACTTATACATGCCCCTTCCAAATTCTCTTTGGGATTTATTCCAATCCTGGCCATTGCTCTACAAATTCTCCTTTTCTTCCTACATATGGAGAGTAGTTCCAACCATTGTTATATGGAATTTGTGGTGGGAAAGAAATCTAAGAATATTCAAAAAAATATCACATTCGATAGGCGTTGTCAATGCAAAGATTGAAAGTGCAATTTCTGAAGTTGTCAATTCCAATACTAGAGAAGTCAAAGATGCAAGTTCCTCCTTTTCTAATTGGGATAGTACCACTTTAAAAAAATTGGAATTAGATAAATTTTCCATTCCCCAGTATTTTTTTGAAAACAAAGTTGGTGAAAATTGACAGAAAGTAGGTAAGGTGGAAAGCTCCTCAGAATGATTTTGTTAAGTTGAACTTTGATGGTGCATCGAAAGGCAATCCAGGAGAGTTGGAGGTAGGGGTATGCATTCGTGATCCTCAGGGTAAATTTTTGGTTATGTGTTCCAAATATCTTCATAGAGGATCAAATAACTTAGTTGAAGTTAAAGCTCTTTTACTAGGCTTGGAAATTCCCCTTGAGTTGGGTATCAAAAATCTTCATATTGAAGGTCACTCTCTACTGATAATTAATGTGGTCAAAACTAAGAGTATTCATAACTGGAGTATTAAGTACATCCTCCAAAAATCATGGGATCTCCTTTAGAAGTTTAAAAATTATATAATAAATCATACTTTTAGAGAAGGAAATAATCTGGCAGACCTTTTAGCCAATATGGGTAGTACGAGGCAGGAAATACACATTTCTTCTGATTTAATTTTGATTGCCAATTTCCCAAATATAACACAAATGATTGAAAAAGATGCTTATCATCTTAAGTGAGTGATGCCAATCATACCAAGAAGCCTTGACTAACAGTTTCACACATGGAAGTTCTTTTGAATTTGGTAGAGAAAACTTACTATGCTGCTATTTTCATGCTAAAATTAGAACTTTTGTCATGATTACATAGTTCTTCCTATCAAATTCAGATAGATTGGTACCTTGAGGATATCATCTTGTGTCCCAATATTTTGTTTGTGATCTCCAATGAATTGATGGGACATGCCTCACATGCAAATGGAAAGTTACATTTAAATCTACCATTCATTAGTTAATTGTTGGTGGTTTTTTTCATTTAACTCCACCACTTCCTTGATGAATGCTTGGTGTATGATCTTTGGCTATTTATTTTCCTATCCTTCAAAGATTGTTAGCTGAATGTTTGGTGTATTGCTTGATGGTATCCTTTGGATACCCACTCATGTGTGGTGGTACTACATATTAATTTCTTCAGGAGAAATGTTCCTTTTCATATGATCAAAAATATTTTAAAAATATTTATCCCATTAATTCTTATGGCATATGAAATGGTTTAAAAAGATTTATCCCATTAATATTTAAAATGGAGTACCACCATCATAGAGGTGCATTATTTTCCCCAAAACTTGTGATAGATTAAAAATATTTATCCCATTATGGGATAGATTCATGTGGCCCATCATAGAGGCATATTATTTTCCCCAAAAATTGTGTGCGGGCTTAATTTTTTCTCTTAAAAATGGTAATCTATCACTCCATTTAGTGCTCAATATTTTTTAATATGCCTCTATCAGTGAAAAAATATGTATTTTGTGACAAGAGAAGCTACATTGTAAGCCTGGCACTCCGACCATGGAACTTGTGAATTAATTTTCCCATTCAATCTTGGGAGAGACCGTTTGAAGAGAGCCTTGCTCAAGAAGACTTGAACCTTATTTTTAGAACTGGAAGTATGCGTGAGGAAGATACAATTCGTTCAGTGCTGGGTGTGGAAATAATTTGACCAAGATCTCAATGGGTTTTTGTTTCCTTCCTATGTGCTTTCTATTTTATTGTCAAATACTATGAATTTTCTTCAATCTCTGAGGGAATTAAAGCTAGAATTGTAGCTAACTTTGTAAATCCTCAATTCTGTGACAAGAATGAGTTGTTGTATTTTATGCAAAAATATTATTTCTTCTCTAGGGAATGATACTTTGGAGGTTTATTTCCACACGAATATATAAAAGAGAAAGTAGGGTATGAAGAAATATTTGAGGCTATTCAATTGGGGCTTCAGTTTGGTAATGATTATGCCTTGTTATCTGCTCTAAGCAAAAATGAAAAAAGAATTTGTGTTTCTTTGGAGGTTGAAATCAAAGAAATTTTTTATGCTATCTCCTTCCTCTAGGATTATGCACTGAAAGTTACCTTTTACCAACCCTCAACTGGGAAACAACCAGTGATAGTTGAATCTATAGCTCTAGTGTGCAGAGAATTTGATGAGTTGGAAAATGCAAATTGTACCATTTCCTTGCATTAGGGTTCCAAGTAAGCCCTGTCATTTGGAAGTAGTGGCCCAAACAGAAGAAGAAGCATTTTTTGTGGGCTACAATTTTTTTGCAAAGGAGATGCCTCTCCCAACGATGCCTGAGCTGTGTAATGAAGAAGATGTTGCGCACAGCCAAATTTCAACTTGTGCAGAGCGAATGGAGGAATATAATAAGAAGATAATTTGTCTTTTTGAATTTTGAGAGGCTTTGAATGTATAAGTTTATATTTTATGCCTCATTTTGCACCACTCATTTCAAGTTTTTAGAAAATTTAAGGTGGCGACATTGTAGCTAGTTTTGTAAAATCTGAATATCCTACATGTGGAATAATTTTGTACTCAATATATTTTTGAATGGGCTATAATCATAGGTTTTCTTCCTATTTCTTTCTTTCTGGTATGCCCTTTGAACTAGGTCTATGAACATAAACTTTATATTTATTAATATAATATTGTGGCATGTCCACTTTTGCTAAAAAAAAAAATAGGGGGTTTGCACAAACTCAGGTGTTCGAGTGAACATCTTTTAGGGTTTGCTTGAACCCTTAGTTTGCTTGAACCCTTGGATGTGGATTACCTTTTAATTAAAAAATGGGGTTCAAGAAAATGTGGGTTCACTCAAACCCATGAAGTAGGGGTTTTTTTTAAATAAAACATTTCACTGTGATTTCATTTCAACTGTCATTTTCACAAACAGTCTTGAACAGAAAACCCACATCCCAACCTCCTCTAGGAAAACTTAGGTGATGACCTCACCACCTTCAGTGATGACCCTCCATTGTGTTGACTTCCAAGTTGCTGAATTGCATTTTCTTGAAAGTTTCTAAACCATTTTGAACAAATCCATTTTTTGCATATCTTTCAATCATGGTAGCATTTAGTGCATATTTTCCTAAAACATAGAGAGTAAAAAAAGTTAAGAAACTGGGTGTGATATTTGATAGAGGGCACATAAAATAAACCTTGAAGAATGTGTTACAACCCTCACTATACAATACAACAAATTTGTATCATAAACCCCAAAATGTTTTTTGTTGGCTCTTATTTTGTTGATCTGTGATGTATTCATTTACAATACCTACATGGTGTTTGAAAAATTTGTGCCATGCTTAAGATAAGCTGAGTAATGATCATCTCTATATTTCCATACATTGTTGTTTTTCATTGACTGAATTGCTAGTTTCCCATACATGTTGTTGCACTATTTCTAAGATAAATTCACCTAACCGTTTTCATCATAAAGCTCACATTTACAAGTCTACTCATACATTTCTCATTCTGAAACTCCATCCCCTAGTTTTTCCATTTTACTTTACACTCCATCACATGTTACTCATTTCATAATTACATCCCATTAATCTTACTCTTACATTTCTTCTACTTCCAAAACTTTGAGCTTCTAGTATTACCTTTCATTTACATTAGAAACTATAATACCTTATCATACATTTCATCTTATTATTTCCCTTTTAGGGGTTCACCATAATAAATGTATTTCAAACCTATTATTACTTATATTGTCACCCATATTTAAACTATCAACCAATCTGGCATTAATACAATCATATTTATAGTATTTAAGGATCTATTATTTAAGTGGAGTAATTATATTTTCTTTGTATATAAAGAAAGGAATTACCAGTGAAATTAAGTATAATCATCTTTCATAAGATATATGGATGTATGCCAATTTTTCATTATTTTTATGTCATTTTATTTGGAGATGAAGAATGGTAAGCATAGGGTCTAAAATTACAAACTATTCAACCTATACCTTATGTTTTTCGACATAGGTTACTGCTCATCCTCTTATGTCTATTCTAAGGCACATTTACCATTTCCTAGGCCTTATCCAAAATAATAAAATTATTTCCTACAAGACCTAAGCCTTATTGGATCCCTAAAACCTTTTTAACATATGTACATGGCTAAAAATTTCAAAAAGATGCTTGCAAGTGAAAACACTGTTGTGATGGAAACACAACAAAATCTGGAATTGGTGTATAGGCTTAGTTTAAAATTTTTATATTTTAACTATATATCTTGAACCTAATTATAAATCCATTTAGAAACATCTACAATGATAGTTTAGCTTCAAAACATCAATAAAATATATTCATGTACATGCACATAGAGATACTTTTGTGGGTACGATACAATTTAGAGCAACTTCAGTTTCTCCTTCTAGTCCATTGATCATATTTTCATATGAATTGATCCTAAAAAACAATCATTAAGGTTTATTGTATGTTTTCATTGAAATACAAAATCATATTGGATTGGTGATATCCTTATAGTTCATATAATGCTCCATAACAACCTTATGTATCAATCCATAAACATTGCTTTATAATGACCATTAAAAAATTGAACTATTTCTTTTAGTAACACCCTAGAGAGAAGAGTAATAAAGATGTGCATGTAAGCACCTAAGGTATAAGAATTTTTAACTAACATAAAAAACTATTGTATGGGTCTCTATCAAAATATATACTTTTTAAGTTTATGTGCTTCAATACATACATTCTTATTATTTTTCAATTCATTGAACCTATTAAACAAAAACCAATTCTCTTGATAACATTTTTTGATGAGAACAAATGGAACCTAAAATCTATACCATCTCACATATATTTTGATAGATAATAATACTTTGGAGTTCAAATAAATCAATCATTCCTCTACCTTAGTTAAATTTATAAATCAAATAGATTTATATCCTTAAAGATCAATAGTTTCTTTCCAAATTAGTTTAAATATTCCTTACCTTTTCATACAAATAGAAAAGGATATTTTCTATAGCCTTTTTATTTGTGACCTATATGAATGTATGTCTCTATTTTCTTAACTTATCATGTTAAGGGAATACACACACTTGTACTCATATTGAAAGTATTTATTGTCTTATAACTTGGTGATTCCTCTTAGGTCAACTTGTAAATAGCTTAAGCGGATAAATGATTAAGGAGTTCTAGTTGCAACCCAACAATAATATGTTCTCTTTTATATTTGGTAGTTTTAGAACACTTAATAAATTACCTAAAAAAGACTGATTACAAAAACTAGATCAAATGCATCATAATTATTAGATTCATCTTCTTCCATGAATTCATATCTAGATCCATCATACTACTCATCTCATCCTCATAGTATTGAGCATAATATTCCTCATTAGGAATCTCTTTCTTTCACTCATTAAGAGGGATTTTGAACATTTTAATTTAGAAAGTTAAGTTTCCTAGAATTTGATCTTTGTTAGAAGTTGTTGTTTCTCTTATTCAATGTGATCTATAACATCTCATCATGTTTAACCTTGGATCTAAATTACACACTTGGAGAAGTGGGGTATTGGCTAGCAATTTCATGATACAAACATGTGATAATATTGTAGATTTACATCAAGGATCTTATCCACATTTCTTCTACTAATAGTTCCATATCATAATCTTTTATATGAACTTTCTAAGAATAAACTATTGTCAAAATATCCATTACCTCCTCTTTAAGGTAGCATGTAGCAAGTTGTCATACTCCATTGTATATCTTCATTTCATATATTCTAGAGAGGTGGGATGGTGGCCATCAAAATATGTTATCAAATCTTTATGTACTACAAGACACAACTTTGTATATATACATCAATCATTTTATGCACCTTTCTTATCTTGATCTAATTATATTTGCTATCTTCACCTCATAATTATATCATCAAAAATTCCTTTCCATTGCACCAAACCTCCTTAATGACATAATTAAATAATGTTACTTTTCATGCACTTATTTAAGTTCACATTTAGTTCCAAAAAAATGGACCCCTCCTCATCTAGTATAGGAAGTTTTATTGAAGCACTAGTGTGGATTGACCAATAACTCTCTTAAGGAATCACACATGAAAGTTTTGTATTTGATAAATTTCTTGTCTAAATTTGATATGCCTTTTGATTTTATGATGTTTAAATATAGTTTTGTTGAACATAGATAATTGCAATTTACATGTGTTAGCTTGAAAATTCTATAAGAAATATGAAACATATTTTTATTAAATAGTTCACTAGACCATTCCTCTCATCTATGTGTTCTTTCAAATCTCAATATAATTTAGCACTTGTTGGCCCTTGTTATTTACTCATGCAAATCATATATTTAAGACCATTTTATATATTTATTTATGTATAGTTAGAAGTTTCTACATTTTCGTGAAATGAGTTTGTTCATGACTTTAAATTATGTAAATTTAAATATTTACTAATATTTCAAATTAATTTACTTGTTTCACAAGTGTTTAGTAATTTCTAGAAGTTACATTATATTTATTGCACATGTATGCACTTGAGAACTATTATCTAGATATCTAGTGTTCATGTTTAATACATTCTATATCATGTGTACTTGTAAATTTATAGTTGTTTTAAATTTAAATTGAACACATGTACATGCTCCATATTATTTCTATTTTCTAGATCTAGATATATTAATGGAAGGTCTCATTGCTCCTTTAGGTGTATATATCATGGAAAATGCACCTATTCCACCTCCACCTGCACTATTTGCAAATACTAATAGTGAGATTAAGGGATTGAAAGATTTAGTAATTGATGGTACAAAACAAGCATATATGCAAACACTTTCATGTCCATAATACATAGCCTTGAAAAAATTAGAGCTAAACTTGGGGATACTAGTGCATTTTCCCCTGAAAGAGTAGCTACTATTGTTTCCAACCCCTGAAAGAGTAGCTACTATTGTTTCCAACATGTGGGAAGAAGTACATGGTGAAGTTCCCTATTATCAAATAAAAGATGTTGTGACCAAAGATATGATTAAAAACCAATTTTTTCCATTCTATCAAAATAAACGTAAGGTGAGGGCATACCAGGTCACCAGATGTGTGGATGTTGTTATTACTTTGATCTACCATCGATTTCTTGTAGTGCATGATCAATATCCAAACAATGACCACCTTATGTTATATTACATTCAGTACTTGTATGTTGAGGTCCATTTGGGCTTTAAAATCAACTACCTGTACATTCCACCATATCTTGGTTAGGGTAATGGCAAGATTGTTGATAGACCCACCTATCATCGAGTAGGTCAACCAGCCCTGGTGTTTAGGGTATTGGTTGGTGAGAGGTCTCCTACTTTCACCCTAGCTCTAGCCTCCAGGTTATCAAATCAAGTTTTCATTACTTCCAAAAAGGAAGCAATCGACAATGTAGGCGATATTGCAGTTGTGACCACTAGGATATCTATTGATCATGTGGGTCAATATTTGATGTCTAGAAATTCACGATCCACACCATTTGTAGCACAACATAATAGCATTGGTCCTTTTACAACGATAGGAATCCCTACACCCACACAGCTCGACAGACTTACAAGAGAGATGGCACACAAGACTTTGCATTGTTTGGTTGAGGACCTCTTGGAGGCATATGTCTTCACATCAGACTTTGGGATCTCTATAGATTAGGTTAGAGGTCATTTGGGTGTAGGAGTTCATTCACATCCAGGATCCTATCATTCTCATGATCACTCTCATCCCAACACTAGTGCACATTAGGATCCACCTATAGATCATTCAGGTGTTGCATAGGCTATTGATCCTTCAGTTGACCTGGAGAGGATGTAGACTTCTATGTGTTTTGTAGATATGTTGACCAATCCAAATTCATCATATTTGATGCTATCTCAACTGCATAGTCCCCTTCACTCATCATTTTTTGCATGACATCTAATGACTAGATGAATGTAGATCTTGGCACATCAATTGAGCAGAAAACTCATTTGGTTGATTTGGTGGAGGCATCCATTGTAGAGGGCTCAAATCATTTGATACCACCTGATGTGCACGTTAAATTATATGTTTTTTAAATTATTTAAATTTTAGTTTTAACAATATTCATGTAATATATATATGTATATATTGTAGATGGACATACCTCATGTTACTCCTAGCCTAGGTTTAGATTGTGTATGTCGACATGGTTTTTTGGATGATATTGCTGCCAGTGGACATGTAAGTTTTAAATTTTTATATATACATGTATAGATATAGATAAATATTTAAAAATACATGTAAATTCTTAAATAATTTTAATTATATATATATAATATGTATTTAACATTGTGTATAATTTTATCTCCAGGGCTTGACACATCCATCAAAGTAGTGTTCTCATTCAGAGGATCATTTGACTAGGAGTTGACATAGACTATTAGGGCTAAAATCTATTCTATGAGTTGTTGAACATTATATATGATGTGCTAAGATGCTCATGATCTCTAATATATGCCGGTAGTTTGTTGATACATTTAATTACATTTGGGGTTTATCTAGATAGTAATATTTTTAGATTGTTGATGCATACAAAAGTATTTGATGATCTCTTAAAGACATTTCTGGCATATACATACATGCTTGAGCTTAAAAAAAAAAAAAAAAAAAAAAAAAAAATTCATTTGCTTATGTTGATATGTTTATTTTCATTCAATCTATGTGCATGTACCTCTTTTGCTTATAATTTTATTCTTATGCTCATCTATCTACATACATACATGCTGCTCATGTTTAAATGTTTATACATCTACATGTTAGGCAAATCAAAAGCATCCCTCTACTTTTCCTTGCTTGTTTGGGCCCTCCCACAAATTAAGCATAATTTTTGCCTTGATTTAGTGTTGTAATGTGTTTGACACATTCACATTTAGGTCTTTGGGCCCCTGTGGAACTAAATTAAAATTAGTTTCTATTCCTTTATTTAGAGTTTTTATGTTATAACAAACTTTCACACTTTTCTAGGGTTTTCATAAATAATTGGGCTTCTTTATGCTTTAGTTGATCTTATTTTGCATCCACAAGCCTCATTTAATGCATCTTTTTGAGGATAATCCCAACGTAAATCAATATCCAATCATAATTCAAGTGTTTATAGGTTGTGTGGCTCATATTTACTGATTTGGGACTCATACGCCTCCTTGGGTGTATGGGTCCCATCTAGGGTTTTGGGTCCCAATCTAGATTTTACACCTTTCTAAGAATTTTTGAAAATCATCCCATAAATTATGCCTAATGAATGGTCCCACAATTTATACCTAATGGGACTCATACACTACCTTGGGCATATGAGTCATGTGTGTCCCAAAATTAAAATTAATTCATATTCTTCATGGGATTTTATCCTCCTAGATTTGATGTCAGCTTGTGTGTTGTAATTTCAATAACCTAGTATAATTCAAGTATAAATACAAGGTTCTTCACTCATTTTAACCTAAGACTTTATGAGAGCATATAGCTTAGTGGAATTCACAAGAGAATTCAAGTGAGTATTCTTATGGGCTAACTATCGAAGTGTTAAATAATCTGTCTATTAACAAGAATCATGTAAAAGTCTTCATGCACTCATGCGTTTGTTTAGAGATAACTTTTGTGGATGTAGGGTTTTATGGTCTGGCTTAAGACATTCAATTCAAGATCTAATACATCCAAGAAAGAGCTGATTCATATCCATTGGAGTAATTTCATGTGTTTGTAACACTTATTTCTAAGGCTTCCAGGAGTTGCAAATTACATTTTGTCTATATTCATCATTCTTTTCCTATTTCCATCTCATTTCAAGGTTTAATTACCAAAATGAGGTTTGACCAAAGGGAAAACTCTCTTTCAACAAAACAACAACATTTTCCCTCTTCATGTGTGATTTGAAAATCTAAGTTAAGAATATTGAAGAGGTTTGTTCAAAGTTGTCAGATTTGTCACCTTGCATTAGAGATCAATGGAGAACACCCACAGGCTGCAAATTGAAGATTCAGACCAAAAAATCAGGTGGAAATTATAGAGTAGACCTTGAATAGTAGAATTAAATCTTGAATTTCTAGAAAACCCTAATTGGACTAATACACCACTTCTAATCTATGAGTCCCAATATAGGTCAATTTCCATTTTTTTGCAAATTTGGACTCACCAATATCAAAAACCTATTCCTACCTAGAAACCCTAATTTGGGACTAAATCAACCCAAACTGGCATATGAGTCCCAACAGGCTTTAAAATTATTGTTTTCAACATTTTATTCCTCCATCTATTCTTCTTTAGGTTTCTAGGTGCACACCTTTCATCTCTCAACTTTATGTTTTGATTTATATGCATTTTTAGGTCATTTAGAGAAGTTTTGCATTATATCAGGTTTAAGCATTAGGTCTTGCATTTCATTTGTCTTCCCAAGCTCTATCTTGGTGGTGAACCCATATTTAGTTTACAATCATACCCTAGGATAGCCCTATTGCATATCTCTTTCTCCTTTGCATATCTTATATTCAGATCTCTAGGGTTTCCATTCAATGAAATGATTGGGAGACATGTTTGCTCTATTTCCTAAACTATACCTAGCAAATCCATTTTTTGATGTTTAATTTTAGTGAACCTACATTTATAACATCATAATTCTGATTTGGAGTGCATCATCATCCTATATCTTGCTTGCATTAACTTTGCATTAGGATTTGCACTAGTTAGTTGACATTCTAGGGCTTCTAAATCTTGCAATAGTGAAAAGTGCATATAGCTTATATTTTTGCATCTCAAATCATTGAAAATAATATAAAATATTCATTTTCACTTAGGTTATAGATCATACAAACTAGAAAGCATAAAAATCACTTAAAATTTTCTAAAAATTAAAAACACTCCACCGGTACTCATATGCCCCTTTGGGTGATTTAGTCCCAATGACATTTTACACTACATTTTCTAGAATTTAAAATCCCTATTTCTTACTTCTATTTCATATGATATCTTTTTTGTTTTAGCTTACATAATTTCTATTTCATTTACTTCATTGCATCTAGTTCAAAATTTTCCATCTTGTGCATTGCTTAATTACATCTAAAAGGAATAATTTTGTTGGTTTTATGCTTAGGAGATAGATTAACAACCTTCACACTCTCACATTCAAGGATAAACCTAGAGATATCAACCTAAGGTGTAGAAAGGATAAAGAGATCTTGCAATAGGGTTTTCCTTGGGTGTTATTATAAGATAATGGGGGTTTCACCACCAAGCTAGGACTTGGAAAGACAAATCCAATGCAAATAAAAATGCTTAAACCTAGTATAATGCAATCTTTCACTAAATGACCTAAAAATGCATGAAAATCAAAACAAAGAACTACAAGATGAAATGTGTGCACTTGGAGATCTGAAGAAGGTTGAATGAATCTTTTAAATTCTAGAAAAACTAAAAAAAATTCATGCTAGGACTCATACCTAACTGGGCATACGGGCCTCCAAATTAGGGTTTCCCCTGGTAGAAACCTAAATCGCAAAAAGTGCCCCTGAAACTATAAGAATTCAAAATTACCTATATATATTGGGACTCATATGCCAAACCGTATTAGTGCAATTAGGGTTTTTGAAACTTCAAATTTTGAATCTGTTCCTTAATGTCTATCACTCATTCTTCTAATTGATTTTGATCCTCGAACATCATTTACAACTCTGTGTAAGTCTTCCAATGATCTTCACAAGGTGACAACTTTAGAACTTTTAGAAGTTCCTTTGAAAACTTTCTAAACTTTCCTTTAATGTGTCTTCAATCTAGACCTTACAAATCAAGCAGCACCAAAGATATAGATAAAAAAAAAAAAATTGTTAGTAGAAAGGGGTTTGCCTTGGTCAAACCACATTTTGGTAATCAAACCTTGAAATGGAATGAAAGAGGAAAAGAGAATGATGAAAGAAAAAAATAAGATATTGCAACTCACCAAACCTTAGCAATAAAGTGTTGCAAACATGTATGAAATGGCTCCAATGGATGTGGATCTTGACTTTGCTTGAATGTGATAGATCTTGAGTTGAATGATACCTTGAATCATGAAACCTTACATGACAATTGTTAGCTCAAAAAACAAATGATCCATGAAGACATTGGCATGATGCTTGATGCTTGAATAATGCTCTAAAACACTTGATAATCTACCCTTGAATTCTCTTCAATTCTCTTGTAAACACTTGAATGCTATTTTAAACTCCAATTTTCTATTATGAATGTTCTTACAAAAGTCTTTGGTGAAAATGAGTGAAAGAACCTTGTATTTATACTTAATTATTGAAAATTTCCCAAAATTACAACACTAGAAGCCAACATTAGATCTAGGAGGATAAAATCTTGCCAAGAATTTGAATTAATTTTAATTTTGGGCCACATGGGATTCATATGCCCAAGGTGGCATAGGAGTCCCATTAGCCATAAATTATAGGACCGATTTCAAAAATGCTTAGAAAGGTGTAAAATTAGGACCATGACCCAAAACTCCTAGGTGGGGACTCATATGCCCAAGGTGGTGCGAGTCACAAATCACTAAATCTAGGCCACATGTACCAAAAATACCTAAAATTTTGATTGGTATTGGATTTTATGCTGAAATTACATCCCAAAAAGATACACAAATTAAGGCTTGTGGTGGTTGCAAAATAGGTCTCAATTTGTTTCATATTCTAGAAAAGTGTGAATGTTTATTACAACACTTTTCAACACTCTAAAAGGTATAATTAGTTTATTTAGTTTACAAGGGCCCAAGACCTAATGTGAGTGTGTTAAACACATTAAAACACTAAGTCAAGGAATCATTAAGCTCAATTTTACAAGGAGGGCCCAAACAAGTGTGAAAATGTCACTGATGACATTTTTTGACACTACAACATCTAGAAATTTTCATTTCACATTGTTGTATAGTTTAGAATCTGAAATTTGCATTGCATTTCATCATGGATATGTGCTTTGGTCAACTATGGATGCCCTTGAAGTCCTTAGTGGATGTGTCAAGTTGTGCTTTTGGAAGTGACCATAATGAAATTGAACTTACTCATGCTCACTCAACTCCTAATGCATGTCCTCCTCTTGATGTTGACAACATTAGAGAAGATGATGATGACATGAATAAATTTCTAAATGATTGCCTTATCAACCTTGAAGCTAATGTATCCTTTTATCCATGAATGAAACAACCAACACCCCCTATAATACCACCACTTGAGATGTTTTGTTACTTACATCTTGAAATTGAGACACAAATTGGACCTAAGTTCCCTACAATAGGTGAACCTAGTTCCTCTAAGCAAGAAAACACTCAACCATTCTATGTTAACTAACAAACACTCCCATCAACCTAGAAGAGACATATGAAAAAGGATTCATGATTGTGTGTAAATAATTTTGTGATACAAGTGAACATGAAATTCATCAACTCTTAGAGAAAATACCAATTGAAAATACAAAAGGGTTAGGATATCAAGATCCTCCTCTTGATATGAATGTCCTCCTTCCTAATGAACAACCAATAATTTGTAACGATCATAAGGATGAAAGGATCATCTTAGGTTCTCCTCCTCAACATTAAACTCAATAAATTGGTGAATCTAGCAAGCACAAAAGACCTTACAAACTAAAGAAACTACAATTCCCTTACCCACCAATTGATATTGAAAGGAATCTATATATACTTTTACACTGAGGGGTTATTACATTACCTCCCATAAGAGAAGACTGAAAACCAAATCCTAAGAACACAAACACATTGCATTGTCAATATCATAGAGTTCTTGGACATAATACTAATGAGTGTCATGCTTTACATCAAATATTTAAAAATCTTGATATCATAGAAATAGTCCCTTTGAAACAAGACCCTTTTGCTCCTTCCCATCTAATGGTTGTAGGATATTAACATTTTCCCTATTACATGCCTCTAATTCATTGCAAATAATTTCAAAATGCAAGGAGCTCTTTCCCATCACCCACCTCGGCTCATTCTTGTCCTACACATCATTGAGGAAAGAATTAGATAGCCATGTCCCAGTAATGCATTTGACGTTGTCCCTTTGGCTAGTTTTCCACCTTTGGCTTATAATGAACATAATTAGGATATAGACGACCTACTTTCGAATGAGTCACATGTTCCTTACTAGTCTTTTGCATTCTTTCTTTTTCCTTTGTGTGATTACATGTGCATAATGTGATCTACCATGATGTTTTGTTGGATGTATCGCTCTCTCTCTCTTTGTGATATTCCTCTATTTGTACCTTCATTCCTCTCTATGTCGTAAATATTTTATCTTTTCCTTTATCTTTTTCATTTTTATCGTGTTTTCCTTTTGGGGATGATGCAAGGTGTTGAGACATTCATTTCTCTTCCATGTTGAACCAAAAATATTCTCCTTTTCCTTTTTCTTGTGTTTTCCTTTTGGGGAGGATGCAAGGAATTGAGAAATTCATGTCTCTTCCTGTGCCATAGAAAAATGTCCATTTGACATTTTTATGGTCTTTTAGGTCTTTCTTCATGATGTTTGGTCCATTTTTCTTTGATTTAATGTTGTAATGTGACTTGAACATTCACATTAAGTCCTTAAAATTCAAAATATGGTGTTTTGTGAAAGTGTTGTAAAGTGTTGTAAAACATTTATACACTTTTCTAGACACTTTTCATTACAATTCACCTAAAAACCACCTTTTCATCACTTATCAAGTCCTATTTTGAAGTGTTGTAAAGTCTTGTAACAAGATTTCATGTTTTTTTGGGCTTAATTTCACTATTTACACCTTTATTATGCTGTATTTGACTCCTTTATGTGCTCATAAGGATTAATTAAGTATGTTTTTGAATGTAAACTTGGCAAAGAACATTAAATGCATGATAATTTTTAGAGTAAAGGTTTTAACTTAATTATGTTAATTAAGTTACCTTTATTCCTCTCTTAAGATTTCACTTTAGTTTGCATATTGTGACATTTAATAATTAATATTAATTATTAAATGTCTACCTATTAGGGTTTCTTTAGGGTTGCATAATCTCCTTTTATAAGGATTGATCATTGTATTTTACCTCACTCTCTGATTAATACATTTTTAGCTTTCAGAGCACCTTTGCCTTTTTTCTAGAATGTCTTCTTTCTGTGACAGGTTATTTGCATGAAGGTGATCTTTGGGGTCTGTGAGGTTGGCTTTCACAACTTCAACATGGTATAAGAGCTCCAAATCCGCGGTTTCCTATTCATTTTTTGAAGATATCAGCTTACAGAGTTTTCTTTTGTGCAAGGGTTTCATTCCAGTTATTTTTTGCCAAATTAGAGGGGTTTTCCATCATTTTTTTGAAATTGTTTGACCTTGATCTCTCAAACAGTGGATGCTAGTGCAAAACGGACTTCATGGGTGTGCTCAGAAGGCCCACAAACCCCTATTTGCATATAAAATATGATAGGGTTTGCTGAAAATTGATTTTTTAGTGTTTTTGGGGAATCTCAAAATAGTTGCCAAACAAATTCGTATGATTGTACGAATCCATATGGAAGCCTCGACTTTTGTGCCATATTTTTTGGTGTCTAATCAATTTTGATCTGCCTTGATTTTTGTACCATTTTGCATCGATTTATGTGCCCTTTTGATTTATGTGCTACCTCGATTTTTGTGCCATAAAGGTACAACTGAATATTTTATTAATTTTTTAATCTTTAAATTAATAAAATGTTTGGTTTAAAGCCTAAATGAGCATATTTAGTAAAATGATCATATCTTGAGCATACGGTCTCCATTTTTCAAAAATGAGATACTGTTGGAAAGCTGATTTTGACATCAATATGATGGAGTAGGTGTGGTTTCTAGATTTTTCCGTTTTAATACTTTTTTTCTCAGTCAAAGTCAGAACATGTTTTTTGCACTCCTGGGGGCATAACTTTTGCGTACAGACTCTGTTTCTTGCAAACAAATAGGAGTTGGAAAGGTGGTTCTATGCTCTTTTCAGATATGTCATTTATTTGTCCAGAATCTGCCATAGGTACATTTTATTCAGTATTTTGTGTTTTCACAATTATGTCAATTACTTGGATGTTTTGGCAACTGGAAAGGATCTGTTTGCATGAGATGGCATATTTTGATTTGCTTTATATGTATTGAGGTCACTAGTCTCTTATTTATTCATTTGAGTGAATATAATGGGTTTTTCTATTCATCCTTCTGTGATCAACTTGGATAAGGATAATTATGAGCCATGGGAAAAGGGCATAATTACACATTGTAGGTGGCTTAATATTTTTCCTCATTTGTATGGACTCATACCTACACCAGACACATCAAGGATTTTATCAACATGGGTTATTATTCGAAATCATATTGTAGGGGTTATTGGTTGTAGTGTTGATTTTAACACTTTGTGTGCTTTATCTAACATTCGTTGTCCTCACACACTTTGGCACTGTCTTTGGGAGATTTTTGGAGATTCTAATATCTCTCCATTCCCAGAGGATCCTGCTGCAGATTGTTTCATCCCTCTTGTAGATATAGATTTCATACCCTATGATAACCGTACTCTAGAGGAGCTTGATTATATCACATGTCTTGCATATGATGATGGTTTAGAGACTTGTATTCATGTTCCCACTCTTGAGATCAAGACACATCAACATCTCCTATTGTTCCTGATCAGTTTGACATTGCCATATCTTTGGCCCCTATTGATTCATTATAGTAGGACATCATCCATCTTCAAGACATAACTACTTGGGATTTGTATCTTGCAGACATATCATCCTTGTTTGTAGAGTCCTATATTGTAGATCTAGAGGATTACTTTGAGGACATTCATCTCCTCTACCATGATAGTCAGGTTATCACTATCCACCCACCATTATCAGTGCATTCAGAGGTTGCATTTCAGGAGTCTTCACATCAGTTTGGATTTGGCATCATTTGTTTTAGTTTAGACACAGAGATTCTTCAGCATCCTATCATGGCACACATCTTGAGACATATTGGTTCATCACTCTTCACAAGGTTTTTTCGACATCGTCCTTTGGATCCGTTTCTTCCCAAGGGGAGGAATGTTATTTTCTGCTTCAGGATCTCTTTATGGATTCTACATCAGCCATCCACCATTGCGACAAGAGTTTCTTCATTGTGAGGGGGCCTTCTTATCTCTTTATATCTCTCCTATGGAGGCCATTGTATATGTACTTATATGATAGAAGTTGTTTATGGGGGGTAGCATGTATTCCACCTCCTATCCTTCTTTCATTAGTGCATTTCATTCTTTTTTTTTCTCTCTTTTGGGGGGGAGTTTTGTTCCCATGAAGTTTTCTCCCTTTCTCCACTTTATAGAGATTTGGTTGTATTCAGGTACCTGATCAGGCCTAGTTGTCGGGACCCAAGTTTTCTTTCATGCATTGTAGTTACCTTTGCTTTCTTGCACATGTTTGTAGCTGCACTTTTGCTCATCTTAAGGGGGGTTGTTAGAGTAAAGGCTTTAACTTAATTATGTTAATTAAGTTACCTTTATTCCTCTCTTAAGACTTTGAACTTTAGTTTGCATATTGTGACATTTAATAATTAATATTAATTATTAAATGTCTACCTATTATGGTTTCTTTAGGGTTTCACAATATCCTTTTATAAGGATTGATCATTATATTTTACCTCACTCTCTGATTAATACATTTTCAGCTTTCAGAGCACCTTTGCGTTTTGTTTGGAATGTGTTCTTTCTGTGACAGGTTATTTGCATGCAGGTGATCTTTGGGGTCTATGAGGTTGGCTTTCACAACTTCAACAATAATTCCTAACACCCACTTTCAAGTCCAAGGTGGCACCCATTCACAATGGGTGGCGAATGAGTCCCTCTTGGCTCAAAATTCAAAATATTTCAAATTTTATTTCGGGTTTTTATTCAAAATCACCTTATGTCGGCATGTGATGATGTATCATTGGGTTACTAAGGCACAAGTGTGTATAAATATATGTTTTTCTCCTCATCTTACATCTCCTAATCTTCCAATTTATTCAAGCAATCTTTTCATTCACTAAGCATTCAATCAGCATTTGAGCACTTTGCATCATTCAATCAAGCATCAATCAAGTATCTTCGAGCAACCATTGACATATATTCATATTTCTTCAACAAGGTTGGTGAGTTTAGGAGATTTTGACATTGTTTATTCATCATTCCTTGTTCATTTCATTCCATTTATTCATTAAGGTTTTGATTACCAAAGTGGGATTTGACTAAGGAAAATCCCTATAACCTAACCCTTAACCATTTTCCTCCTCTTCAATGTGTGTTTGCAGATTTGTGTATAAAAAAATATCAAGTATTTAGGTGTTGAAAAGTGTATAAGAAGTCAAAAAAGTGTTTCAAGTCAACTACAACCTATTTCAATCTTGGAGACAACCTATAGTCCCTTTTCTATAGATTTGACTCTATCAACCAGACAAGAAGACAAGCTCAAATCTGGTGCTATAGAATTAGTCCCTAATTTCATAGAATTTTGGGATAGGACTATTTCACCATTAGTGATGAATGAATCCCACCTTAAGGCTAGAAAACTAGATTTTGTCATATTTTGGATCCTGACACTCAGAGACCTATTTTCAAAAGTTTTCATCAGAAGTAGGACTGATTCACCATCAGTGGTGAATGAGTCCCACTAGTGATTTTTAGTGATCTTTGTCAGCATTGGTACACTCCAGATTGTTCATTCTTTTCCCAGGTGCACTTTGATTTAGCCTTCTTCAATTATATTTTGCATTTGTTAATCTTTTAGTTCATGCTTGCATATCACATTGTGTTTTCAAACATTCAAAAAATCTTAGGTTTTGCATTCATAATCAATCAATTACTTATCTTAGTTGCATTTACATCATCTCATTTAATCTAAATTACATCACACATTTCCTAATTTGAGTGAACCACATTGATTTTTTGTGAGGTTTATCTCTCTCCTTTTAGGTGAAACATCCTAAGAGTGCAAGAGTAGCCTATAAACCTCATGCCCAAAAATATATGCTTCATTTTGGTGAACCTACATATTGAACATCATATCATTCTGATTTTCATTTATATTTGCATCCTTGGACTTAATTAAATTGTCTTTTGTATTATTTTTGCATAGTAGGGTTTATTAAAATTGCATTAGTGGAAGACTCATTTAGACTTCATTTTTGCATATCATATCATTCAAAAACTAAAAATATGCATTTGCATCCTTAGTTTGCATCTGAAAAGCATTAAAATCACTTTAAAGTTTTTGAAAAATATAAGAAAATATCATACAAAATATCATACTTGGACTCATTCACCGCCCTAGGCGAATCAGTCCACCTACACATTTTGTACTGCATTTTTAGGTATTTTTTTGGGTAATTACTTTATTTCTCCTCTCTGTTGTTATTTCTCTATTTCAGTTTGTATAATTCCTATTATTTGCATTTTGTACTCCTAGATTACATTGCATTTTCATTCACCACATCTTTTGTGGTACTTGTATGAGTGTTTGGTGCCCCATTGATAATACTAAATAGTGAGATGAAGTTCTAGACTCATGGCTTCCTATGATAGCAATTTCATTGTGGACCTTGGGATCTCAAGAACTTCTACTCCTAGTATGGAAAATCATGCATTATGCATGGATACTACCACAACTATGCCTTCACCTTTCCATCCAATGAATGTTTGACACACAAAAAAATTCCATTCCACAAGAAAAATTCATTAGTATTCATGAGGTTTTTGCACATTTACAACAATATTTATCCCTTGAAAACATTTCTACCACTACCATATATGCAATAGAAAACCTTCATCGTTTGATTGAAAGTGATGATGGATTACAATTTATGAAAAGAATAGCTAAGATATACAATAAACATGTTCGTTCTACTTCCCAGTCAGCTAACATTGTTGTAAGCCATGGAGGACCTCACAATCCTCCTCCTTCAACCATAGCATCCATACCAACTTATACCACTCCTCAAGTTACAATAACTTGATATAACTCTAGATATTACCCAAGTTAATCCTATGGATGAACTTTTGGGTATGATAGATGTTGTCCCTCATAAGGGCCCAACCAACAAATCTCTTGATATTATTTTTTCTTATCATGATATACTTAAAAATCTTCCCAATGGTCCTCTTTACATAGCCGATAGAATCTACAATAAGCCCACTAATGGGATATTAATAGATCCTGCCTATGGTGAGAATGTGATCATGAAAGAGTTTTTAGTATTACATAATATTTATCAAGATGATTATAAAAAACCAACTACATGGATTAAAACACATACTAGTTTTGTGTGCCTTACAATCAGATCAATCGTACTCCCCTTACATAGGACCCAAAACTTTGGAGGTAACATTTTCTATCATTCCACAATCAGAACAATTTTGTCTATGACTAGGTCATCCTTGGCTCTGCTTGATGAAAGTGGTCCCATCAGTTTTTCAAAAAATTATGAAGGTTATGCATGAAAATGAAATGTTTACCATACACCATAGTGGATTTAATCAATTATCCTCTAAAATTTTTTCCTTAGAAGCCTTTTTTCCTGAACCTATGGTACCCATCATCCCTCAAAAGGACTTCTTTTTCATAGCCTATCAAAATTTCAAAGCCAAACACATGGCCAAATTGTCTCTTCATAACCTATGCATGTCCACTTCCACTCCTCCTATCCTAGATGAAACCATGCTTCAACCTGAGTCCAACATTGAACAAAAAATACAACCTTATGAGCATCCAACCATAGACACTTCCCCTCCATCATTTAAATTCCCAAGAGAAAATGAAACCAATCCTATCATGCCTCCTCACATTAAACAATTGTATAAAGATAAAGAGAAAGTGATTGGACCATCTTCTTCATTTTCTTCTATTCTTCCCCCTCTAGAAGAAAAGGAACCTATGATGGATCAACCCGCTCTTACGCCTCAACAACTTCAAAATTAAATTAAATGAAACTACGGTGCTAGAGAGCGTAAGCGTCGTCGTCGTCTCCTTTCTCATCAAGTGAAAAATGAAAATAACAAAGAAAAGAAACCTCCACCTTTGACAGAAGCAATAGATGATCACCCTCTTCCTCCTAACCCACCACTAGATAATATAGTCTAGCCCTCACAACAAAATGAACTGATCCAAAAGCCACAACTTTTGATACATCATTCCTTGGAAATAACCCTTTGTCCTCCTATCATAATCAATCTTAATGATGATGATGATGAGGAGATCATAAAAATAGATGAAGAAGTGCATAATGATCTAAAATCTTTATTTTCATCTACCATGAGCTTAAATGATAAATCTTCTGTACCAAGTGAAGAACCTGGTACATCTCCTAGTTTGACACTTGCAATTGTTCCTTTGGATAGCCAACCACTCTCACAATACACTAAACATGATTGGGAGGTAGATGACTTGTTAGATGGTTGACATGCATTCACTTTACTATCCTTTTATATTCATTTTCGTTTTTCTTTTTCTTTGGTGTGATTCTATGTGTGTATTGTGTTCCCTCGTAACGTGTGTTTGATGTTCTCTCTATTTGTACACTTCCTCTATTTGTACATCTATTCTTCTATATGTTGTGCATTTCCTTTTTCACTTTTGTTTTGTTTTTTTTGGGGATGAAGCAAAGCATTGAGATTCCCTATGTATCTTCCATGTTGACCCAAAAGGTTCTTTTCCTTTTTCACTTTTTTTTTGTGTTTCTCCTTTTGGGGATGATGCAAAGCATTGAGATGCCCTATGTCTCTTCCATGTTGACCCAATTGGCCCATTTTCCTTTTTACTTTATCTTTTTCTTGTGTGTCTCCTTTTCAGGATGATGCAAGGCATTGAGGAAACAACGTATCCTTCATGTTAACCCAAAATATTTTCCTTTTATTTTTCCTTTTCATTTTCTTTTTTCTTTTGTTTCTCCTTTTGGGGAAAATACAAAGCATTGAGACCACAATGTCTCTTCCATGTTGTCCCAAAAGAGACTTTGTTTTCCTTTTGTTTTCACTCTCTTTGTGTCATTCTTCTAGTTCTATACGCTTGGGAAATGTTGTGGTTGTGTTGCTAATATGTGGTTTTCATTGATCTCAACACTATTAGCATTGATGTATTGAATGTTGTATATGTCAAGGATATTGAGAAAATTGTTAAAGAAAATGTTGTAGGTTGCTAGAGGAATAGTGAAGGTCATGAAGGTGTCTTGATCCATACATCGATGATCAACTATTGTGGACTAAAGGATTCATTGTTGAGAGTATCTAGTTTATCCAATAGAAGTTTTAGAGGTCCGCGTGAAGTTTTGATCGTGTTATGAACAACTATGTTCTAACAATTTTTTTGTGGTTTCAGTTAGTATTCCTAAGTGAAGTTGATATGATTCTATTAATTTCAGTTGTTGCAGATATTTCTATGTTGGTTCTTGTTACTTGTGGACATTTCCATATCATTCTCTATCTTTGTTACATGTTTTCCTTGATTAGTGTGTTCGCGGTCAAAGATTTTTTTCTCATATGTGTTTGGGCTTTCATGTTCCTGGCCAACATGGTGGTTGTAACATATTGTGGATGCTTGAGATTAAACTATGAATGTTTGGTGCACTCGAGGATGTTGTTTTGGGCCACAATATAATATTGGTCGATGGTGCTTGATTCGTATTGAAAATTTATTTGTAAAATTAGGTCGACATTGCATATATGTCTTTTATTTTCATATGTATTTTGGCCGATAAAGTTGTTGATGAAATTCATGTTCCGGATATATAAGAGTGGTTGTTTATTCAAATTTAAGGGTTCCCAGTGTGCTCCCATGTGTGTATGTGTGAATATCATTTGATTGTAAAGTAGAGCATGAAAAAGTTTGAGCGAAGTGTGAAGGAGTGTTTATGTGCTTAATTAGAACTCTAATTAGGCTTTTGAAAAATCTATTTTCTCAGTTCATACCCTTCGGATCTAATCTTTATTTCTCTTTATTGGGCAGTGAGCCTTCTTGTATTTGAGTAGTGAGCTCTAAGAAGTGTTCCTGAATGCATGTGCATTCCCATTATTATTCTTATACTTTTAATAGGGTATAGTCTTGTGGACTAACATCTACCATGGTTTTTCCCCTAACAAGGTTTCCATGTAAAAAATCTTAGTGTTCTCTATGTTTCTGATGTGTTGATTGTTTATGGTCTATTTTTCATGCATCAGATCTGAAATTGGGTTAAGTTTAAGTTAAGATTGAAAATTTTAAATAATCTGTGACAACAAATTCACCCCCCTCTTAGTTGTTATTCCTTGTTTTTCCAACAATTGGTATCAGAGTAGGTTCCTCTAAATAAGTTTAAAAGCTTGAGGTGATCTGTGATGGCATCATATAAGAAGGAAAACCCTAGATTTGATGGGACAAACTAATCATTGTGGAAAACTAGAATGGAATGTCATTAAAGATGTTTAGGTGAACACTTTTGGAAGATTACAAAGAACATATATACTATACCTTAGAATGGTCCTTCCACTCTTGATGAGATTAAAGATGTTGAGAATAATATCAGGGCTATGGAACCTTTGTTGAGTGCTTTGACAGATTCAAAAATGAAAAATGTGATAGGTCTAAAGAAAACTCAATGAGATGTGGATGAAGCTAGAGACTTTGTATGAAGGATATGTACATGTGAAGGTTGCTAATATATAGAGTTTGAAAGGCAAGTATGGACATTTGAAGATTGGTGAAGATGAAAATATTTCTTCTTTTATGCAAAGAGTAAAAGAAATTGTGATGGGTATTAGATGTGTGAGCACTAACTAACAATCTTGCTCAAACAAAGACAAATGTTAGCATTAGTCAATTTAAACAAAGCAAATACAATGCTCCCTATGAAATTCATTCAATCAGAAGAATAATGGAAACAAAAAAAAGCAAACAAAATAGAATGAAACACTATTCTAATGATCAAACTAGCATCCCATAAGAGGATTGGTGCTTCTTTGATGTGGAAAGAAGCCCTTTCCCAATCCCTTGATAAGCTCTTGATGATGGAGATGTGTGATTCTTGACTGAAACTACTATGGATTATGGATGCAAAATGCCTAAACTTGTGTCCCTTCATCAAATAGAGAAGGCCTCTATTTATAGTGAAGAAGGTTCAAAGAATGGAGAATAGGATGGATGTGGGAAAAAAGGAAACCAATCAAAAGATGCCACTTGTCAACATGTCATTGGAGGAAGGATGAGCATATTTTGGTCATTGTGCATGATAAATGCTATTAGGTTCAAATTTGAAATTTGAAAGTTGGCTTGTTGGAGGGAGAAGAAAGAGTCTTAAATGCCAAGTGGGAGACATGTAAGAGGCAATGTAAGAGGAGTTAATGCCATGTTGGAGGACAAGACACTTGGGGGGAAGAATTCAAAGTTGGAGAATATTCCATCTTGATGCCTTTTTTGAATGAAAAAGGAAGATTTAATAAATCAATTAAATTGATTTATTTGCACAAGTTGCAAAATCTAGAGCATTAGAGTGATTAGGATTAGGATTAATCATGGTTTGATTAATTTAAGTGAAGATTAGATGATTTTGACTTTTGAATTAGATTTTAGGATTAAAATAAATCAAAATGAGAAGAAAATGATTTTAGATTTAATTAAATAAAGATTTTATTTATTTAATCAAAGAGGATAATGCTAGTGTTAAATCAAATAAAGATGAATTTATTTAATTTAAATGGATGACTTTAGAGATTAATTAAATAAAGTGAATTATTTAATTAAAATAGGGACGTTAGAATTTGATTAAATAAAATTGATTTATTTAATCAAAGAGGTATGCAAGGATTAAATTAAATAAAGTTGATTTATTTAATTAAAGGAGGAATTTAATCGAATAAATTGCTTTATTTGATTAACAAAAGAATTTGATGTTAATTATTTAGATTTAGATGCATAATGTCGATTTTCCATGTCTACATTTTTCCCCTCTTTGAAGCAATGTACTTGTTGCATTCGTTCAAAGAATAACTTTGCCATGATCAAATGTAAAAGAAAATCTTATTTTTTCGGATGCCTTAGCAGAAAGCAGTATATTGGTACATTTCCCCCTTGAGAGATCGAGCGAAAGGTTTGATTTGAAGGTCGATCTCACAACAAGAGGCTGAAGATGGACATATGGATGGTTATAATGATGATGCAAATGAGGTGGTTTCAAGATTCTTAAAATAACCAATATATATTATCCTAAACAACTTAAAATGATGATGTACTGCATTTGAGATGAATGATGTGATGATGCCTATATGATTATACAATGGATGTTTTATGCAAATGTATGATTTATGAGATGCTTAGACTAACAGATCTATATTATGATGATGAACATACATGTGAGATGACTAGTGTTTCTTATATGATATGATATGATATGTAGTATGTTGATGGTTTGTGGATGTAGGATGGATGCACTAGTGATGATGATTAACTATTAGCGTGGAGAGAAGAAAGAAGAAACAAATGATGAAAATCAGATAGGAGTATCCCTATTTACACCTGACATACACAACCTCGTTCAAAATGTAGTTTAGATATTTCAAACATCTCAAACCAAAACATTGAAAGGAAAGCCTTCCTATGTGGTCAACAAGATACCTAAAACATCCTACCTACATTCAAACAAAGCATGCATGACCAAGGTTATTTTACAAGAATATCCAACAAGCACAATAGATAAAAAGATAATGATCATTTCCCCATTTCTTTCTCTCTAAATCCCTTCATTTGGTACATCATCAAAAGGTCATACAAATGAGCGCAAAAATAATAAGTCAAAAAACAAAGATAAAGTAAAAAAACAAGTTAATGTTCTTCAATACTGCTAGCCAAGACTAAACTACGGTGATGCCTAATGTTGATGTCCATTATAGGAAGGATGCATCCTAGGACATGATGATATCAGATGATTGATTTGGGATTGATTGGATAATAGGCTATTGATACCAAGAGTTGACTAACTTGTTCATGTACTGACCTAGACTTGAGACCTTGACACTTGAGTTTTCACTTTTGAACTGCCAGACTTGTTTCTGATTGTTTCACCAAAGGTTGGGGATGATGATTGATTTATTGTGAGTGATTTTTATTGTAGGTGAAAGTGAGATGAGACAAATGGTTTTTTCAAATATTTGGATCTTTTTGACATTTTGAAATGTTTTGAGGCTATTTTTGGTTTTTTCAAGATTTTATGAATGTTTTGATTTTCCAATTTTCCAACTGTTTTGGGATTTTTCTAAGATTTTATGAATGTTTTTGGATTTTGTGTCTCGAGGGTTGATCAAAGATTAGCCTTTCCTATGTTTAAGCTCAAAGACAAGCCTTGCAGATGTTTAAGCTGAAAGACGACGTAGTTCAGATACCATTTTTTTGACATTTTTTTACTTTTATGATTGTTTTTGGATTTTGATATGATTTTGGATGTTTTTGGATTTTTTGATTTTATGAATGTTTTTGGATTTTGATATGATTTTGGATGTTTTTGGATTTTCTTGGTTTTCTAATTTTTTTTGATTTTCCACATGATTTTGATGTTTTAGATATGGACATGTGTGACAATATCAGTGCTGTATTTGGGATTTTGTTGAAAACCAAGCTAAGGTTGATGGATTGATGATGATAACATTGTTGAGGATACACAACAATGTAAGGATAGTGCTTAAGCAACACGAGGATTAGGATGGATATCCCAAGATGATGAGGGATTGATTGGATTTGATTGATCAGGATTTTGAATCTTGATTTGGAACAAAAAAATTTTGAATGATTTGATGTGACGTTGATGTGCAAATTAGATGTGACATAATATTGAATTTTTGGATTGATGTTCAATGAAAGATAAAGCTTGATAAGGAACATCTTCTCATCAAAATACACCATGGGCTAGTGATTTGGAATTTTTACTCACAAGTGTTTTGACCAATTTGATTTTACGTTTTCTAATGTTTGGATCACCATATAAATTGGAAGGTATAAATCAATATTTATTCCTAGAGAAAGATGTAAATACCTGCCTCCAGTGTCTAGCAATGTATGGAATTCCATGGATGGATTCTTGGATAGGTGTAGGATTGGATGGATATGGATTATCTTTTCATAAGATAAGGTGTTTGAATGGAGGAATGCTTCATTGGAAAATGCTTCATGGCCCAGATAACGTTGGGATGGGATAGGATCAATGAAAATGACTCATGTCAAGATGTTTACCATTAAAAAGTGTAAAGTGTGCACCAAAATTTCATCAAGATCAAGATAATTTGGACTATGGATGTAAATGGATTGGATAAATGGTTCATGGATGCATGAATTTATTATGGATGAGATGGATGGGATGAGATGCTTCCACTTGAAGTGGCACACGTAGATGCTCAATTCTACACATGACACATGTTTGCTAGGATTTCAACATGGTACTTGTCCAAAGTGCCACCATAGTGGTTTTCATCGGAGGATGATTTTTTCTTTATTGTTTTCAATCCTTTTTCTATTTTTTTTGGATTTTCATATTTTTTGATTTTTTTGATTTTTTGAAAGATTTTAAGCTGATGTTGAACCACCTGGTGTTGCTGATGTAGATGCTTCTATCATAATGTTCCATCAATATCTTGATTGAAGAAGTTTCTTTGCCAAGATATGTGCACTTGAATACAACTTTTGAGATTCCTAATCTACTTTGCTAATACCAGAGTTAACTTTGTCTTTGTGTGCACATTGCGATAGAGTACCTTCTGAATCCTTATGATGAAGGGTGGTTGTTAATAGATCGTCAATGTGAGAATTGAATATCATGCATGGAGGTGTGGATGGAGTGTGTTTAGGAATAAAAGATGGATTGGTTGATAGTTTGGAATATCATATTTTAATGTTTCTTCAAGAGGTGTCGATGATTCACTATCCCTGTACAAGTCTTCCTTATGATTCATTTTTTATACTCCTTCACAAGATGTTCCCAATTCACAATTTCTATAGAAGCCCTCTTCATGACCCATTTTTTATGTCTCTAGATTTTTCTGTATCATGCTCATGTGTACAAATGTTAAGAGTTGGAGACTCTTGTTCCTTGGTAATGATATTGAGAGTATGAGACTCTTGTTTTGAATAAAGATCATCTACATGTCCATTAGGAGTAAGCATCTCATGGGAAAATGGAGGAATATGTGCTATATGGATATGATCATCATTTGCGACATGTTATATAGATAGGGGAGTCTCCATTAGATCATTGTAGTATCTTGGAGATACAAATTCTTGATCTTGAATGATTAGATCAAAATTTCTTTTGACATGCTTTGGATCGAGTTCTTGACATGGGTCAGTTTCAAAGGATGGATTTATTATAAAGGATTCTTTGATATCTTCATTAGGAATGGGAAGTGGCTCAATATCCTCTTGATCTTTGAGTAGACTTGGATCAAATGTTGAGTTGAGGATTCCTTCAATATCTACAACCATGAGGTCAAAGGATGTCAATATGTCTTGGAAAGGACCATTGCTAGACTTTGGTGAAATATGTTGATAATTCTTTGGAATGAATTCTTGAGATACATCCTCTAACTCATTAGATGATGTAGAGGTATTATCAAAATGATCATTGGTGGAAGGATCACTGATTATAGGATCAAATAATTTTAACACTCCTTGACATAGATCATTGTTGGATATTGTTGAGGGGCTCTTATCATGATCAAAAAGTGGCTCTTAATATATGTTGAGTTGATCTTTGGATGAGGTAGAAGCATCTTCAAGGTGCTCATTGATGGATAGATCTTGATCATTGTTTTCAACAATTATGGTGGGGAGATTGTCAATACTATCACTACTAGTTGAAAATTTATTGTCCCCAATAGTTATTATTTTTTGTCAATAAGGTCTTGGATGATATATTTGAGTCAAATACAATTTGATGTTGTGTGTCGCTTGATTTTATGGAAATCACAAAGGTGATTTTCATTGTACCATGGTGGTTTCACTAAGGGATCTTGATAATTTTTATAGGTGGGAATTGTGATGAGTTTTTCCTACACCAACTATTGCATGATTGATTTGATTGGTTTCCCAAGTGGTGTGTATTTTTCATTTGTTACCTTATAATATTTGTACTTTAAATTGACCTTGTGGTGATTGATTTTGGAGATGTGGTGATTGATTTTGGAGATGTGGTGATTGATCTTTGAGATATGGTGATTGATCTTTGATATGTGGGGGTTGTATTTGTTGATGTGGTCAATCTTGATATCTAACTTCTTGACATTGGAGATATTTTTCTTGATGTGGTTGTGGACACAACTTAATGATTTGATGACATGGTTTAACCAATGAAAGAGTGTATTGATTTTGGGGTGGAGATGTATCTTGGTGCAATGAATCAATTAATTTGGCAAGTGAAGCAATTTGATCTCACAAAATTTGATCTTGATTTTGATCTTGACACCCTAATAATTGATTTGGTTTTTGTTCAAGCACATTTTGAATGTCTACTTGTGGTGGTTGCAAGGGGTCATGGACAAATTGATTTTGGAAATTTTTTTGATTTGGGATGATGTTTAGATTTGGCATGTTAGGTTGAAATTGAACATTGTTGTGGTTGAGAATCACATTGCCTTGATTTAGGTAATTCTGACTTATCATGGTGTTACCTTGACTTGGATCAAAAAATGGAGTCGTTAACATCTTGTTTGGAATTTGAACAACATTTGTATGATTTGCAAACATATCTATCCCAAAGTTTACCAAGTGTGGATTCAAAATGTTCAGGTTTGATAAAATTGTACTTGGTATATTCACATTTGGAATGTATGGATTTGGTGGGATAATGTTGTTTTGTTGAAGACTCATGCATTGATTGTTTGGTTGATAGATTTGTAGGTTTGGACTTTGATTTAAATATACCATAGAAAAAGGTGTTCCAAAATTGAGATTGGGCATACTCACACTTGTTGTAGCATTGAGGTTTGTATGAGATAATGATCCTATGTATGGATTGTATAAATGTGAGTTTTGATAGCTAAGTGGCATTGTAAGGATTTGATAGTTTGGTTGGTTTAGATCACTCATGATGTATGGAGCAATTTTATATTCCATTTTCTTCTTGTGTTTTTACCTTGTTGACCTCTAAGGGATTTAGGACCAATGATGAGATGAAGGATGAAAGGGATGAATGATATGGGTGTTTGAACTTTTAGGAACTTTGGATCAATACTAGAATTTAGGATTTTATTTTATGATTTAGATTGGATTTGATTTTGATCTAGATTTTTGATTTGGATTTGATTTTAATTTGAATTTGATGTGGATTTGATTTTGATTTGGATTTTGGATAATGAACTAATAAACCCCAAGATGTTGGATGTTATCTATGGGATAAATTTTCTCACAAGATGATAATTTGACTAAGTGTAGGGAGAAGGATGCATCTACACACACTTAGCCAAACAAGATGATTTTGATTTTGTTTTGAAAGGATTTTCCAAAATTATAGTATGATTGATTTTCCCAATGGTTCAAAAATTGTTTGTGAGATGGGATTTGATTGATGTTTTGAGGATGGATGAAATGTTTGATTTTGATACTAAATTAACCTAAGAAGGACCTATTTACTAGACCAAGATATTGAAGAACATGCTTTTCCCAAAAAATAGTTCAAACCAAAAGACCAATGTTTGCATGCAAACCATATGACCAAAAGATACCAAGAAAATGTGTGGGGTTCAATTGATTTAATCTTGGTTAATGAATTGCTTTTACCACATCCACACTTCTTGCTTAGCTTTTGAAACTAAATGTCTATGTCTTAGCTTTCTTTTCATCCCACAAGGTCTATTATGTGGAAATCAAGAGAATCAAGGCAATAGTTCTTTAATGTTGACTTTAGTGAGAGAAAATTGTGATATAAATTCAAATGCTTAGAAGCCTCTAAGGACATTTAATCCCCAGGACAAGCAATAACACTTGAATTTTGTCAATAGTATTTTCTTCCTAAAGGGTTTGAAATTCAATTATGATGTTGAATTTTTGTTTTCCAATGTTTTAGATCCAAGAAAAGTGTTTTGTTTCCAAATTCATGCACAATACTATGGATGAAAGGCAATACTTGTTGAGTCCCCACTTGGATAAATCCAATTGTTCCTATTCAAAGTAGATGACTAGATGCTTGACCACACAGGCTCCCCCTTATAGTGCAATCTCTTATCAAGTTAGCCAAGCATCAGTACCCATGAAACTCCCATGGCATACTTCTCATCTCTACTAGGAACCAAAAAAACATGGGGCAGCTTTAGAGGTCCAACCTCTTGCACCAATAAATAGATAAGGGATTTTGGCCTTTATACAAAATATTCTAGTAGGGGAATTTCATTTTTGGGGGATCATCCATATGGTGAGAGACCATTGCTACCATTCTCATTGGAACAATCCTCATGATACTTCCCTTTCCTCAAGTAGCCACACTTATATACCAGTTGGAAGTTGCTTGGCTTTAATGTGTTCTTGATTAGGTCATTCCCTTGGGTGATTATTTCTTCGCACAAGGTAGGCCCTCTAGAGATAACACAAAAGTGAGCAAGTACATTCATAGTTCGATCAATCTTCATTGAGAAACAAAGAGAGAACACACATGATGTACCTAACCCACACTCACAATATTTTGTTCAATTTTAGAATCCAAATCAAAATATGGAGGTAATCACCTATGCAACTTAAAATCACAAAAATCTTTTTGATTCTCAAGATCTCTATGAGGTGTGAGAGAAGTGCATATGTATTTTAGATGATATTCCTTTGGATAAGTGATTACAAAACATAAAAGGAACATATTCAATTTCCAAAAGAAAAATTGAGTTCTTTTTAAAGTACCAACTTTGAAGTGTGAGATTTTTCTGTTCAATTGTTAAATCCCAAAAAAAAACTTTAGTAAGTTCCTAAGATTCTTTTTAATCCTTTGTAACAAAAAATGAAAGATTTTGTAATGTTCCTTTTAGAGCCCCAAAAATAAGTGAGTTGGCTTAAAACAAAAAACAAAAGTAGAAAATGGAAGCTCTAAGCATTTAAAAAATGCTTTGTTGATTTCAAATTTGATGCTTAATTTTTTCAACTCCAATCTATTTGTGTTCTTTGATTCCAATGTGAGAGAAAATCCACCGTTGTTTCCCGATGCCAACCTATCATGCAAAGTAGAAACAAAAAATTATATTTTCTTTAAAATCACAACTATGTTTAAGATAAAAAATATACCACATGAAATAACGATTTAGAAAACTAATGTTGCCAGTCCAAAAGTGAAGTCCCCAAAAGCGTTGCATTAGCATTCCACATACACAACCTTAAAGAAAAAAATACATTAGCATTCTATTAGTATTTTCACAAAAGAATTATTTTGTCATGCAAAGTTTTATAAAATAAATAATGTTTATAATGCTAAAAAAGTCATATTCTAAGAAATTCCAACTTGGAAGTTCCAATCAATATTCAAATATTCAATACCCAGCAATAGCTAGATATACATTAATTGAACCTACAAAGAGTGATTAATTGATTATGCAAAGAGTGATATGCATTAATTGATCTCCAACAAATATTTTCCATAGGTATTAATTGATTCAGCACACAGTGATTAGGTATGCATGGAGTTACTTCAATCCATTGGTTGAAGCATTAAAAATAAGGTAATAAGCTTAAGCATTTCAAGAAATATTTATTGTCAACAAATATTTTATTCTTAAAAGCATGAATCAATATCTAAAGCTTGAATCAACATTTAATGAACTAAGCACTCTAAAAATATGAGACAAGTAGTGATATTAATGAAAAAGTGTTAAGATTATTAGCATAGCAGACTATCAGACAAAGCGATGACTCCTTCCTTTCACAATGGTGGTTGATGGCTATCACCTTTGTGTTTCCCCAGTGTGCTTAGATCTCTCATACCCATGTGACACTCAAATTGATAAGATCGTCATGCTACTCCCCTTATTATTTCTTGGCCAAGAAAATTAACTCCATGTGTTGGGAGAAAGTTTCAATCAACCTATACACCCGCTCTGAGACCTGCAAGATAAAATTCAAGCATGTAAATGTCACAAATAATGCAGATTGAAATCTTGGAAAGAAAGAGGTTTGATAAAGCTTGTATTATGTAGATCATTCAATGCATCTTTTGAGTTGTTGTTAAGGCTACCTAGTGTAAAATGGAGCTATCATAAAATATTTTTCAACCATCAAAGTCTATTGAAAAGCCTTAACTCCTGCATTTGTTAGTCAGGAATGGTTGAACCAACACTCTACAACTCCATTTATAAGAGGAATTCAAAATAGACCACTAAATATATGATCCTCTCACAATCAATATCTATTTTTTTGACAACCACCCATAGTTAATCTTCAGTTGAGATGAATGGGCATTGATATTCACATAGCATGATAAATAAAGAATATGTCCTCCTTGGGTATTCATATTTGCATGCTAGATTTCTGCTCCCGTGGCATGCAAGGCATTAAAGCCAACCTTCACATGATTTGTATAATAGATCTGGGTGTGTACCAACACTCAACCTGTGTAGCTTCCTCCAGTGTTTCTTACCTAGAGAAGTCAAAGTACATAGGTGCACAAAGTAGAGAGAAGTTGTTGCATGTGTATTAACAAGATCTAATGCTCAGTGTGTAGCTTTAATGTTCAGCTATCATAATCTTGAGCAGAATGTATCATCTATTTTCTTTCAACAACATGGGACATCATGTACATCAAATTTGTAATGACATATCAAATCTGTAATGACATTCCACATAAATTTCTTGATTAGATAATGAGAGCTCCATTCAAGAACACTTGAGTGAATCAAGACCACTAAAAAAAAATTGCTATCTTGTAGTCTAGAGCCAACACATAGAAAAACAAAGACAAAAATCTTTCAATATTGTCATATAAAGCAAAGAATTTTAACAGAATGCCCTAGTAAAACGCGGTCTCATGGCCTGCAATGATTGCAAGGATATGTGCAAAACTATGTTTGTTGAAAAGGCGTAATAAACTTTCAAGTAGATGCTATTGGAAGTCAAATGAGAAACATAGAAAATAAAGGACTTTAACACTTTCAAGTAAATGCTATGACTCTAACGTAAAATCTAGATTCCATGACTTTTGATAGCATCTTCCATGTGTAAGCTAGGATGAGAGTTATGAAACAAAGTTTGAACCTCTATCAAAGGTTGTTTTTGCAAATACAATTGGTAGATGTAAAGTATAAATGCAACCTATGTGGATTGTACAATAGTGTGCTAGGAAGAAATGAAGAAGTACATGGAAAATGGATTGTATTGAATGGGTTGTAAGCCATTCAACAAAATTCCTCAAAGATTAGAGATACATATGCATGCAAGAGGCATGGGTGCGACCAATGAACTATTAGAAATATGATCCTAGGTAATGAATAGAAACAAATAGAGACTTTACAGTATCCATGGATGGGCGACCAGAAATATTTTCAATGTTGTTTTCAAACTTCAAGATATAGCATAAATTGCTCCTTCATATGTGGATATCTAACATTTATAACTAAGCCAAAAATAAATGTAGCATTGATTCATACAATAGATTATAATTTTATCATGATGAAGGAAATAAAATTCATATTCTCATATGCTCTAGGGTTAAATGCAAACTTGCATTATTGCAAAGTGCTAAAGAACAACATAGGATATGGAAAAATACATTAAAAATATTATATTACCAAGTTAGATGGTTATCATACATGAGATTTCTATGAAAAGAACTAGGAGGCTAAAATTAGAGAAAGGAAAAAATCTATATTACTTTAAAGATTTTTTAATGCATATAATAGTCAAAGGAATCAGTCACCGCATTCATGGGAATCCTATGATAAATAAGAAATAAATTCAGAAAATGATTCCAATGCCTGTAAACTACTACCCCACGGTGGGTGCCAAAATGTGAGCACTAACCTGCGATCTTGCTCAAACAAAGACAATTGTTAGCATTAGTTAGTTTAAACAAGGAAAATACAAAGCTCCCTATGAAATTCATTCAATCACAAGAATAATAGAAACAAAGAAAAAAAGAAAGCAAAATAGAATGAAACACTATTCTAATGATCAAACCAGCATCCCATAGGGGGATTGATGCTTCTTTGATGTGGAAAGAATCCCTTTCCCAATCCCTTAACAAGCTCTTGATGATGGAGATGTGTGATTCTTGACTGAAACTGCTATGGATTGTGGATGCAAAATGCCTAAACTTGTGTCCCTTCATAAAATAGAGAAGGCCTCTATTTATAGTGGAGAAGGTTCAACGAATAGAGAATAGGATAGATGTGGGAGAAAAGACAAACCAATGACAAGATGCCACTTTTCAACATGTCATTGGAGGAAGGATGAGCACATTTTGGTCATTGTGCATGATAAATGCTATTAGGTTCAAATTTGAAATTTGAAAGTTGGCTTGTTGGAGGGAGAAGAAAGAGTCTTAAATGCCATGTGGGAGACATGTAAGAGAAAATGTAAGAGGAGATAATGCCATGTTGGAGGACAAGACACTTGGGAGAGAGAGTTCAAATTTGGAGAATATTCCCTCTTGATGCCTTTTTAGAATGAAAAAGGAAGATTTAATAAATCAATTAAATTGATTTATTTGCACAAGTTGTAAAATCTAGAGGATTGGAGTGATTAGGATTAGGATTAATCATGGTTTGATTAATTTAAGTGAAGATGAGGGAATTCTAACTTTTGAATTAGATTTTAGGATTAAAATAAATCAAAATGAGAAGAAAATGATTTTAGATTTAATTAAATAAAGATTTTATTTATTTAATCAAAGAGGATGATGTTAGTGTTAAATCAAATAAAGATGAATTTATTTAATTTAAATGGATGACTTTAAAGATTAATTCAAAAAGTGAATTATTTAATTAAAAGAGGGATGCTAGGATATGATTAAGTAAAATTGGGTATGTGCAGGATCATGATGGGCCAAAAAGTGGCGATATGTAACTGATATGATGGCCCATGTGGCTAACGATTTTCTTTACCAAAAATTAATGAAATAAAAATGGTTTTTAAAGGAGTTTCTCAACTTTCCACCAATATAAATTATACTTTACTTTGAATTTAATAAATAATTATTATTCATTTTCTATTTGTGTAACACCCCTCCATTTTGTTCTTTTGATCGAACAGTGTTCATATTGTATGTTTTGCTTTGTTAGCACGATGGTTATAAACTTGATTATTTTGACCACTAATTGTTAAAGCGATGAAAACATTATGTTTTGATGTGATGGTGCTTTAATCAGATGTTTTATTATTTCATGTTATGGATTAAATTAGTATTTATGTGAATTATTGATGTTTATGCTTTGACTATATCATTGATGATTAGATGCATCAGTTAGCGATATTGTATTGGTGAAGGGGGCGGGATCACATCACTCGCATGCGAGCGCCCTGTGATTCCGTGATTTCCTCTTCACGGTGTGTTTTAATATATATACATATATGCATGTTTCGACACTCATATCATGTGCAAGATGCAGGTACAGGACATCGACTCCACCTAGTTCCACAGGTCTGAGTGTGTCCCTTGTCCAACGAAAATGATTGGGAGATAGTAGCTAGGTTTTCTGTGTCGTGACATCACCCTAGCCATAGTGTCTCGTCGGGTTGTTAGTTGGGATAAGTTATTTTGTTGTCTCTTCTCCCCTTTCCTTTTATTTAAATTTGCAATTTCAATCGGTGCTTGTTTTATTTAATTGCATTGTCAAAATAAATAAACGAGTGACTATTAATTAATTAGTTAACTTAATTCAATCAATAAAATAATCTAATCATGGATTAGATTTATATATTGATAAATTAAATTAAAATGATTGTGCTAGCATTAGTAAATATTGAGTTCAAATAAAAAAAAATTAGAGTTATGCCTTGCATTCCTTTTTGAAATAAAATTGAGAAAAAATGATTTTAAATGAAATTGTTAAATTCAATTTCTTTGTGGAAGAAAGGAAATGCAATTATCTTTTTGAAGCATAATAGAATTTTGTTTTAAATAAATATCATGCAAATTGAAAAGGGAAATAGAATTGTTTTATTAAATTTCAAAAAATGAAAATATCTAAATTGGCAATAAATTTTGGTGGGTGAACTCAAATTAGGGGTTTGACAATTTGGGGGAGAAATGGCATAAGGTAATTCATTTTGTTTTTGAATTTTAATTTTTTTGGAGAGCAGACTTGGAATGGATTTTGGTTGAAGAAAAATTGGGAAGAGAAGATTTGAAAATTGGTGCAGCTGAATTGGAAAGAAAAGGCAAACCTCCATTGAAGGACTTCAAGCTTGGAGAAAACACAAGATTATTATTTAAATTTTGTGCAATTTCCTTATTTTAAAAAATGATTTTGAAATTGTTCAAGCTGTTGAAGGATTCAAATTGGGAACTAGAGGAAAAACCCATCAAGAAATTGCATACAAATCTTGAATCAAAAACTCTCATGATAGTGTAAAAATCTAGAAATTAAACTTGGTTTTAACAACCTTTTCAATAGAAAATTTTGAACACAAAATGGTGAATCCAAATGAAAATCTCTTGAAAAATTTCTATGTGATTGAGAAGAGCTTCATTTAAATTTGGAAAAGAAGTAGAAATCCTCAAATAGCTGGGTTAAATCATGTATTTTCAATGATAATTTATTTTGTTTTTAAGAATGAGCATTTTCCCAATCTGGGTATGAAGAAATTTTGTATATTTGATTCTTTTAGTTGAAAATTTGGATATATATTTATATATATGTATATATATATATAAATACCCAATTGTATATATACATATATATATATATAAATATATATATATATATATATATATATATATATATATATATATATATATATATATATATATATTGGATCCCTTTTTATAAATTTCCGAGAATTTAAATTTGTGATTTCATATTCTGGGTTTTAGCCATATTATTTTTTACCAGTCATTTTTTGCATTTTTGATTTTTTTTGTTTTCGTATTGGTATGAGGAAGGGTTTTCAGCCTGCAGCCCATAGGGGCGGCGGCCTATGAAGGCAACACTGTCGCTACCCACATGGGTCATAGCCCCGAATGGTGGTGGCTGTCCCCTACAGGTGGGGCGTGACCCTAACCTTCAAAGTTGACCCTTTTTAGGGTTTAAAACTTTTTATAATATATTTAAAATGTAATATATATAATATATATATATATTATATTTATATATATATATTACATGTAGATATATATGTATATTTTTATATTATATTTATTATATGTATTAAATATAAAAGTATATAATATATTTTATATTATATATTTTACATTTAATATATATAATATGAATTGAAATCAATGTTTTAATTTTATCAATTAAAATATAATTCATATATATATTTTAATATATATGTTGTATATAATAATTTTAAATTATTTATATATAATATATGTATTATAATATATTTATATTATATTTTAATGTATGTTTAAGTGATTATTTATATTTAAATATTAATTATATATGTATTTTAAATATATATGTATATCTGATTACATAGATATTTAATATATATATATATGTATATTTAAATGTGATTTATTATTTAAAAAAGAAAAAATAAAGAGATATTTGTAAAGGGATAGATGAAAATTTGTTTATGGAAAATCATGGTATAGCAAAGGAAAGATTGATTTAATTTATTATGTGTATTGTGTGAACAAGAATCAAACGAATAATCAAACCCTTATGTGATTGTGCAAGAACATAGTTTATTTAATTTGATTAAGTGCACTAATGCGATGAATGATTGGATTTACGAAATCCAAAGGTAGATTACCTTATATTGTTTGCAAGCTTCCTTTCATCGTGGGGTGTTCATTCTTGTTGGGATTTGAGTCAGATTTCTAAGTCTTCCATATTGAACCATCTTCTATGTTTTGGGGTTGCTATCAAGTCGACCAACCTTGTTTGCCTTGGGTAGTGCATAATGGTGTCCAGTGTTGTACCTGGTTATCAGGAATGGGATTGTTTACTTCATGTCGTGTTTAGGGATTTATTATCCCTAGGTTTCCCTTGAGTACTCCTTGGTTGTGGTATAGTTCCATGTGTTGTCTTAGAGAAGTGGCTTACATTGAGGGCTGGCACACAAAGTGGTGCCAGGAGATCTCAATGTAAGTTGGTTAATTCAGTGAAAACTTAAACCAATTGATTAGTGTAGGTGGTACCAACATTTAAAAAGATTAATTTTTCCTTGCTCATGGGTACAAGTGCTTGTATAGACTTGGGATGAGATGAGAAGGCCTGGAATGGCAAGATCATTATCTTGTCCCTTTGAAAGATAACTAATTCCGCATTGGTTTGCATGCGGGGCCAGGAGTCGTTAGAGGTTACCAGGATATCCCGAGATGGGGGCTGGGACCTAGGAAGACTTGCCAGGATATCCCATGTGACATTGTGATGACACTTCTCCTAAGTCAACATTATGTTAGTATTCGTGATGTGTTCATTTTATTAAATCCGGAAGCTTTGTAACCCTTATGTTATGTGATGTCATGTTTGTATATTTCCAATTGAGTCATGTTGCCTATGTTTAGAGGTTGTTGATCTTGACCTTAAATCCTTGTTACTATCTCCTAGCATGGGGGGTGAGCCTTTGGGTATCAATTGGTTGGGTGGAATGTGCACCTTACTCCATTTTTTTTTGGTGTTTGCTTGTGGATGAGACTTTCGTGTTGGAGAGCTCGTGGGATCCAGTTGCTACCTTGGTTTCATTTATGTTAGTTGCTCTTGTATTTTATTTACCCCCTCATTATTATCGAGGTGGAAATTGTAATAAGCAATCATGTTATTGATTTACCTCATTCTGGGAATGAGTGATGTAATTGTAATTGTATAACTTCTATTATTGGCAACCATGAAGGATCTCATGGTCTTAAATGAAAATATCATGTATGGAATGTATGTGCTTTAATTATTTAAGTAAATGTTGTTATGTTTCATTTCATACATGTTTTAATTTGTGATTTAATTAATCTTGTCTCGTAACCTTAGGGGATTGTTGTCTTTGTGTTGTAATCTTACATGTATTTGTAATTAAACCAAAAAAAAAATTGTGCATTTGTTCAGTAGTTTGCAACTTCCGCTAGGGTTGCGTGGTGGGGCATTACACATGGTATCAGAGCCTAGGTTCAAACACTGGGTACTCTGGGATTATGATGAGCCCATTAAGCTTTTAGTTGTTGGGTTTCAATTGTGTGTTGTGCTTAATACCTTATTGTGTCTATGTAGGATTATTCCTCCTAGACGTGGAAGAGGTGGGGGTCATAGACATGGCCATTTAGGCGGTCGCATTGGGGAACAACAAGACCCACCGCCGCATGTTCCACTTGTTTCTAACCATGAGGAGCAACAGGCTTCTCAGAATATTCAGGGAGATGGCAATCAGAATCCGGATCCACCCAGGATCGAGGACACTCAGTTGTGTCAGTTGTTAGAGGAGACCCTTGCCCGCCTTGGGCCTAGGCAGGAGGTAGAGCCAGTGGTGGTTAGAGAGAGAGGTACCAGTATAGTCTGATTCAGACGTAGCAGCCCATATGAGGGACTTGCTTAGAGCATGACCACCCATTTTTGATGGATCAGGTAGTGGTTTGGAGGCAGAGACATGGCTCATTAACTTGACTAGGTGTTTTTCTATGCACCCATATGGGAGCAACACTCGAGCTAGGTGTGCTATCATGCACTTGAGGGGATTTTCCTCCACTTGGTGGAGATTAGAGGAGCATAACCTCCATCTGGACATTGGTATAGTTTCTTGGGAGTTGTTCCTAAAGCAATTTCAGGCTAGATTTCTTTCCGAGCATTGGAGGCAGCATCGAGGGGATGAATTCCAAACCCTTCAATAGATGACCATGTTAGTAGAGATGTATGAGCGTCGTTTCTACCAGCTCAAATAGTATGCGGGCATAGGAGATGATGAGGGTATGTTGGTACAACATTTTCTCAGGGGCTTAAACACTAGTATCAGTGGTGGAGTGTAGGTTTTCGAACCCAAGACCATGGAGGTGGCAGTTGACAAGGCCAGGCTCATTGAGGAGAACCTGGCAATGGCCTTAGGTGGTCATGTAGGAGTGCAGGTGGGCAGTGGTTCAGCAGCTGGGACTAGTGCTCGAGGAGGTCAGCCTTAGGGAGGTGCACCTTCTAGAGCTCAACAGGGCCCATATCAGAGCGGTCAGCAATTGCAGTAGGGTTCCTAGGGGAAATGAAAGGGTTTCTAGCAGAGGCAGGGGGACAGGAGTTGGAGGCACATGAGATGCTTCAACTCTGAGCAACCAACGTAGAGTTCTCATTCATCTTTCAGGGGTAGTGCGCAATAATCTAGCACACCACCTGCAAGCAGAGGCTTTGGTAGAGGCACTAGATGTTTTGCGTGTGGCCAATAGGGTCACATAGCAAGGATGTGTCCCAATAAGGGCGCATCGGGTTATTATCAGGGACCAACGGCGTCAGAGTTGACTGTAGGAGATGCAGGCCGTGGGCATCGAGTATTCGCAGCGGTTGACAACCGCCAGGCAAAGCACCAAGGTACAGTCATTGAGGCTTATGGTATGTTGAGGGGTAACCTAGTTTCTATTCTATTTGATTCTGGAGCATCTGATTCCTTTATTTCTTCATCTGTCATGACGTGATGTAGACTAGATGCAGTAAAGTAGGTCGATAGGTGGCAAGTGGAGTTAGCTTCGGGTGCAAAAGTTCCATCCCTTTCCCTTGTGCTAGAGTGTAGCTTAGAGGTTGGACCTCTCCAGACTACCTTGGACCTTCGTGTTATTCCATTGGGTTCTAATGACATTGTCATAGGAATGGATTGGCTAGAGGCTCATAGTGCAGTCATTGATTGTCGACATAAGTTGATTAGATGCATTGGGGCATCTGGTAGAGAGGTAGAGGTAGTGGGGGTCCAGAGGCCAATTTTCTTGAGGATCATCTTAGCTATGTAGTTGAAAAGGTGTGTGCGGCACAGTTGCCAATTGTTCGTTGTTACAGTGGATGATTTGGATCTAGGAGGTGGAGAAGAGAAGGTCTCTCTTGATAGTCACCCCATCCTTCAGGATTTTTCTGATGTCTTTCCAGACAAGATTCCAGGGATGCCTCCTTAGAGGGACATTGAATTCAAGATAGACTTGGTACCTGGATCATAGCCCATTTCATGAGCTCCCTATCATATGACTACCTAGGAGCTGAAACATCTTAGGTTGCAGCTTGAGGAATTGCTAGAGAAGGGTTTTATTCGCCCTAGTGTTTCTCCATGGGGAGCACCTATCATCTTCATGAAGAAGAAGGATGATTCACTTCGGTTATGCATTGATTACCGACAGTTGAACAAAGTGACCATCAAAAATTGGTATCCTCTTCCTAGGATTGACGATCTATTCGATTAGATCAAGGGTGCTACCATCTTTTTGAAGATTGATCTCAAGTCAATATCATCAGCTTCAATTTTTTGAATTCAATATACATCATACCGCGTTCCAAACGCGGTATGGTCACTATGAGTTCACAGTTGTACCATTTGGTTTGACGAATGCACCCTCAGTTTTCATGAGTCTTATTAATGGGGTATTTCATACATACCTAGAAAGGTTTGTCCTTGTGTTCCTAGATGATATTTTGGTATACTCTAGGAAAATGGAGGAACATGAGGAGCATTTACGATAGGTATTACAGTGCTTGCGAGATAATCAACTATATGCTAACTTGTCAAAGTGTGAATTCTTCAAGACTGAGGTCCAATACCTTGGTCATGTGATCTCTGGGGAGGGTATTTCAGTGGATCCTGCAAAGATCCAAGTGATCTTAGATTGGCCTGCACCCACGAATGTGGCCGAGATACGTAGCTTCATGGGGCTAGCAGGTTATTACAGGCGATATGTGCAAGACTTTTTGAGGCTAGGGAATCCTATCACCTCCCTTCAGAGGAAAGGAAAGAGGTTTGAGTGGTCTGAGAAGTGTGAAGCAGCCTTTCAGTGTCTTAAGGGGAAGTTGACCAGTGCACCTATACTTGTGATACCAGATCCTATTAGGGACTTTGAAAGTTTGTACAGATGCATCCTTGGAGGGATTAGGTGCAGTATTGATGTAGGAGGGTTGTGTCATTGCATATGAGTCATGGAAGCTCAAGGATCATGAGCTAAACTATCCTACCCACGATCTTGAGTTGGCGGTAGTGGTTCATGCATTGACGAGATGGAGGCACTTTCTTCTTGGGCATAGGTTTGAGCTACATAGTAATCATAGGAGCCTTCAGTATATCTTCACACAGCCCAACCTTAATGCTAGGCAAAGGCGTTGGATGGAGTTTCTCTGTGAATATGACTTTGAGGTGAAGTATATCCAAGGGAAGGAGAATGTGGTTGTAGATGCCCTCAGTAGGTGAAAGCATGAGATATTTGAGTTGACTCTTATTGTTGATTTGCGGAGTTAGATTCTTTTTGCCCTCCCAGCCAATAGTTGGTATCAGGATGTTAGGTCAGTGATAGAGGCAAGAAGACATCTTGAGGGTAGATATTCAGGATACTCTCTTGATTCTGATGAGATATTGAGACACACGGGATGCATATATGTTCCCCCATCATGTGAGCTTTGCACTTTGGTCATGATTGAAGCACATCGTGCACCTTATTCAGCCCATCCAAGGGTGAAGAAGATGTATGCAGATTTGCGTCAGTTATATTTTTGGCCAGGGATGAAGTGAGATATTGCGGATTTTGTGTTAAGATGTCTTGAGTGTTAGCGAGTGAAGGCCGAACACCAACATCCAGCAGGGCTTTTGCAGTCGCATTTAGTACCAGAGTGGAAATGGGATATAATCTCATTGGATTTCATTGTTGGTTTACCCAACTCTTCGAGACGGCATGATGCAATTATGGTGACAGTGGATAGGTTGATGAAGGTAGCACACTTCTCACCTATGTGCTCTTCCTATACTGTATTGTCCGTAGCTAGAGTGTTCATGGAGGATATAGTGAGGTTACATGGTATTCTGCATCGGATTATCTTTGACAGGGATCCAGTGTTCACCTCAACTCTATGGACATCATTACAGAATGTGATGGGAACACAGTTGAACTTTAGTTCAGCTTACCACCTAGAGACAGATGGACAAACTGAGAGGGTCAATCAGATCCTCGAAGACATGTTGCATATGTATGTGATGGACCAGCAGACACGATGGGAGGACTATCTCTATTTGGTAGAGTTTTCCTATAATAATGGCTTTCAAAGTTCTATCAGCATGGCTCCATTCCAGGCATTGTATGGGCGACCATGTCACACTCCCTTAAGTTGGGATTGACTAGAGGACAGAGTAACTTTGGGTCCTGAAATGTTGCAGGATATGGAGCAATAGGTGGATAGGATTAGAGAGCACTTGGTGGTAGTGCAGGATAGGCAAAAGAAGTATGCGGATGCGGATAGAGTGGATCGTCAGTTTTCCGTAGGTGATAGAATCTTCTTGCATGTGTGTCCATGAAAGAGTCCAATCCGTTATGGAAAAGTCTCTAAGTTGGTGCCTCGCTTTGTTGGACCCTTCGAGATTCTTGAGAAGATTGGTCCTGTTGCTTACCGTCTTGCTTTACTACCTAATCTCTCACGTGTGCACGACATATTTCATGTATCAGTTCTTCGGCCATACCATCTAGATATTTTTCATGTCCTTGATTGGAATGCTTTGCGGGTAGAGGACAAGTAGCTAGCTTTGGAGCCCGTGGCCTTGGTGGAGCACAAAATGCTCACTCTTTGAGGGTGAGATATTGATCAGGTTAGGATCTAGTGGGATCCTAGGGATGACACATCATCCACTTGGGAAGATGCAGCTAGGATGAGGGAACTTTATCCCTATTTGTTTGTATGCTTCCAGGAGTAAGCCTGACCCTATGGGGGGAGGATGTAAAACCCCTCCATTTTGTTCTTTTGATCGAACAGTGTTCATAATGTATGTTTTGCTTTGTTAGCACGATGGTTATAAACTTGATTACTTTGACCACTAATTGTTAAAGCGATGAAAACATTATGTTTTGATGTGATGGTGCTTTAATCAGATGTTTTATTATTTCATGTTATGGATTAAATTAGTATTTATGTGAATTATTGATGTTTATGCTTTGACTATATCATTGATGATTAGATGCGTCAGTTCGCAATATTGTATTGGTGAAGGGGGTCAGATCACATCACTTGCATGCGAGCGCCCTATGATTCTATGATTTCCTCTTCATAGTGTGTTTTAATATATATATATATGCATATTTTGACACTTGTATTGTGTGCAGGATGCAGGTACAGGACATCAACTCCACCTAGTTCCATAGGTCTGAGCATGTCCCTTGTCCAACGAAAATGATTGGGAGATAGTAGCTAGGTTTTCTGTGTTGTGACACCACCCTAGCCATACTGTGTCATCGGGTTGTTAGTTGGGATAAGTTATTTTGTTGTCTCTTCTCCCCTTGCCTTGTATTTAAATTTGCAATTTAAATCGGTGCTTGTTTTATTTAATTGCATTGTCAAAATAAATAAACGAGTGACTTAATTAATTAGTTAATTTAATTCAATCAATAAAATAATCTAATCATGCATTAGATTTATATATTGATAAATTAAATTAAAATGATTGTGCTAGCATTAGTAAATACTGAGATCAAATAAAAAAAAATTAGAATTATGCCTTGCATTCCTTTTTGAAATAAAATTAAAAAAAATGATTTTAAATGAAATTATTAAATTCAATTTCTTTGTGGAAGAAAGGAAATGCAATTATCTTTTTGAAGCATAATATAATTTTGTTTTAAATAAATATCATGCAAACTGAAAAGGGAAATAGAATTGTTTTATTAAATTTCAAAAACTGAAAATATCTAAATTGGCAATAAATTTTGGTGGGTGAACTCAAAATAGGGGTTTGACAATTTGGGGGAAAAAAATGGCATAAGATAATTCATTTTGTTTTTGAATTTTAATTTTTTTTTTAGAGCAAACTTGGAATGGATTTTGGTTGAAGAAAAATTGGGAAGAGAAGATTTGAAAATTGGTGCAGTTGAATTGGAAAGAAAAGGCAAACCTCCATTGAAGGACTTCAAGCTTGGACAAAACACAAGGTTATTATTTAAATTTTGTGCAATTTCCTTATTTTAAAAATGATTTTGAAATTGTTAAAACTATTGAAGGATTCAAATTGGGAACTAGAGGAAAAACCCATCAAGAAATTGCATACAAATCTTGAATCAAAAACTCTCATGATAGTGTAAAAAATCTAGAAATTAAACTTGGTTTTAACAAGCTTTTCAATAGAAAATTTTGAACACAAAATGGTGAATCCAAATGAAAATCTCTTGAGAAATTTCTATGTGATTGAGAAGAGCTTCATTTAAATTTGGAAAAGAAGTAGAAATCCTCAAATAGCTAGGTTAAATCATGTATTTTCAATGATAATTTAATTGTGTTTCTAAAAATGAGCATTGGCCCAATCTGGGTATAGGAAAAAATTATTTTTATAGTCATTCCAAGATGGACTGTATGTATATATTTATATATATGTATATATATACATACCTGATTGTATGTATAAATATATATATATTGTATCCATTTTTTATAAATTTCCTGAGAATTTAAATTTGTGATTTCATATTCTGGGTTTTAGCCAGAATTTTTTTTTTTTTTACCAGTCATTTTTTTTGCCATTTTTTGGCGGAGTTGTTTTGTTTTTACCTATGTGTAGTATGAGGAAGGGGTTTTCAACCCTTGGCAGCCCCCATGGTTGGGGGCGGCGGCCTATGAAGGCAACACTGTCGCTGCCCACACAGGTCGCAGCCCCGAGCAATGGTGGCTGCATCCCCTACAGGTGCAGGGCGTGGCCCTAACCTTCGGTGTTGACCCTTTTTAGGGTTTAAAACTTTTTTTTTTATAATATATATTTAATGTAATATATATAATATAATATATATTATATTATATTATATATATTACATTTAATAGATATATATGTACATTTTTATATTATATTTATTATATGTATTAAATATAAAGTGTATAATATATTTTACATTATATATATATAATATGAATTGGAAATCAATGTTTTAATTTTATCAATTAAAATATAATTCATATATATATTTTAATATATATGTTGTATATAATAATTTAAAATTATTAATATATAATATATGTATTATAATATATTTATATTATATTTTAATGTATGTTTAAGTGATTTTTAATATTTAAATATTAATTATATATTTATTTTAAAATATATATGTATATATATTTGATTACATATATATTCAAAATATATATATATTCATATTTAAATGTGTATTATTTAAAAAAAAAAAAAAGAGAAAAGGTATTTGTAAGGGATAGATAAAAATTTGTTTATGGAAAATCATTGTATATCAAAAGAAAGATTGATTTAATTTATTGTGTGTATTGCGTCAACAAGAATCAAACGAATAATCAAACCCTTTTGTGATTGTGCAAGAACATAGTTTATTTAATTTGATTAAGTGCACTAATGCGATGAATGATTGGATTTATGAAATCTGAAGGTAGATTACCTTATATTGTTTGCAAGCTTCCTTTCGTCGTGGGGTGTTCATTCTTGTTGGGATTTGAGTCAGATTTGTAAGTCTTCTAGATTGAACCGTCTTCTATGTTTTGGGGTTGTTGTCAAGTCGACCAACCTTTTTTGCCTTGGGTAGTGCGTAATGGTGTCCAGTGTTGTACCCAGTTATTAGGAACGGGCTTGTTTACTTCATGTCGTGTTTAGGGATTTATTATCCCTAGGTTGCACTTGAGTACCCCTTGGTTGTGGTATAGTTCCACATGTTGTCTTATAGAAGTGGCTTACATTAAGGGCTGGCACACAAAGTGGTGCCAGGAGATCTCAATGTAAGTTGGTTAATTTACTGAAAACTTAAACCAATTGATTAGTGTAGGTGGTACCAACATTTAAAAAGATTAATTTTGCCTCACTCATGGATGCAAGTGCTTGTATAGACTTGGGATGAGACGAGAAGGCCTAGAATGGAAAGATCGTTATCTTGTCCCTTCGAAAGATAACTGATTCCGCATTGGTTTGCATGCGGGGCCGAGAGTCATTAGAGGTTACCAGGATATCCTGAGATGGGGGCCGGGACCTAGGAAGACTTGCCAGGATATATTTTATGCGACATTGTGATGACACTTCTCCTAAGTCAACATTATGTTAGTATTCGTGATGTGTTCATTCTATTAAATCTGGAAGCTTTGTAACCCTTATGTTATGTGATGTCATGTTTGTATCTTTCCAATTGAGTCATGTTGCCTATGTTTAGAGGTTGTTGATCTTGACCTTAAATCCTTGTTACTATCTCCTAGCATGGGGGTGAGCCTTCGGGTATCACTTGGTTGGGTGGAATGTGCACCTTACTCCGTTGTTTTTTGGCATTTTCTTGTGGACGATACTTTCGTGTTGTAGAGCTCATGGGATCCCGTTGCTACCTTGGTTTCATTTATGTTAGTTGCTCTTGTATTTTATTTACCCCCTCATTGTTATCGAGGTGGAAATTGTAATAAGAAATCATGTTATTGATTTACCTCATTCTATGAATGAGTGATGTAATTGTAATTGTATAACTTCTGTTATTGGCAACCATGAAGGATCTCATGGTCTTAAATGAAAATCTCATGTATGGAATGTATGTGCTTTAATTATTTAAGTAAATGTTGTTATGTTTCATTTCATGCCTGTTGTTTTAATTTCTAATTTAATTAATCTTGTCTTGTAACCTTAGGGGATTGTTGGCTTTGTGTTGTAATCTTACATGTATTTGTAATTAAACAAAAAAAGAAATTGTGCATTTTTTTAGTAGTTTGCAACTTCCCATAGGGTTGCGTGGTGGGGCATTACAATTTGAATTACGACTAAAGTCCTGATTGATAGGTTGATTGAAAAACATCTATAGCTTTCAAATGGTATCACAATTTTTGAATCTGAAAGATGCATCACATTCTATGCTTTGCATAGTATAGGATTAAAAAAAATAATGAATTTCATGAACTTTTGACCAAGTTAAGGTGGTCATACATACGAGTTTTTATATTTTTTAAAATTTGTAATAAAAATTTCATAAATAATTATTTACTTGGAAAAAAATTACAAAAAATTGTGCATCACATCAGGACATGAGTCCTCTACTTATATCTAAAATCTTAGAATCTTTTTTATCATTTTATTGTCGTTAGGGTGGTCAGACAGTCACCTACTTATTTTTCCCCTGAAATTTAAGTACTACTGCATTGAAATTTCAAATTTTCGCCAAATAGATTTTTGTTTTTTAAAATAAACCTAGTAGTTTAGAAACTATGTTCAATTTCCTACAGATTCTATTCTTACATATTTTTGAAATAATATAGATAACTTATTCATATTTTTACGTGAAGTTGCCTAACTCTGATTTTTTGAATTTTTTTCCACTTAAGGGCATGTTTTTTCCATGATGATCTTACACATACCCAATCAATTTATTTAATCAAAGAGGTATAAGATGATTAAATTAAATAAAGTTTATTTATTTAATTAAAGGAAGAATTTAATCGAATAAATTGTTTTATTTGATTAATGGAAGAATTTGATGTTAATTAGTTAGATTTGGATGCATGATGTCAATTTTGCATGTCTACAAGATGTGTTGGTGGTACCTTGGATGGATGAGAAATTGTAGCTAAAGTACTCATATCATTGCCTCCTTCCTACAAATCAAAATCTCATGCTATTGAAGAATTCAGATCAGTAACAAATGTGACAAGGGATATGTTGATTGGTAAACTTGATGCCTTTGAATTAAGTGAATATGGTGATTTTGCACAGGCTTATAACTGAATCTGTGTTTAAGGCTTATGTATCTAGAAGAAACATGCAAAGATATGATCTGGGAGAAAGTTCTACAAAGACATTCAAATATGAGGAAGAGATGAAACAACTTGAAGAAGAAGGAAGAGAGGTTAAAGAGCTAGAAGCATTGATTATGAAGAAAGAAGGTAGAGGACAAGGTAAATATAAAGGAAAGTTTCCTATTAAATGTTTCTCTTGTAGTAAAATAGGTCATTTTACTTCAAGGTTTCTTGAAAGAGTTCCTAGGTCTAAGCCCTACAAACCTAGATTTTGAAAGAAGTGCTATTTTTTTGAAGAAGGTATGACTAATGAAGAATCTGATAAAGAAAATGGAAATGAAGATGAATGGGTTTTTATTACTATCAAGGAAAATGGTTTAGTGGCTACTGAATCTGCTAAAGTTGAGAAAGCTCTTGCAGCCTAAATTGAAGAGAAGGATGAGTGGGTTATTGACAACATATGTTCACATCATATGACTAGTGATAAAAGCAAATTTGTAAGTCTAGAGAAATATGATGGTGGGGTTTTAAGATTTGGAGATAACAATACTGGTGTGATCTATTCAAGCAATAAGAGATCTACCTAAGCTAGTAAATCTTGCTAACACAATATGCAAGTAATGTCAGATGGGTAAATAGACTAGAGTCTCTTTTCAAAGTAAAAAGCATCATTCTAATGGAGTATTGGAGCTGGTGCATACTGATCTATGTGGTCCCTCTAGAATTATAAGTCTACAAGGAGAAAGGTATTTTATGTTGCTTATTGATGATTACTCCAAGATGATATGGGTTTCTTTCTTAAAAGAAAAATGTGAAGCATTAGAGAAGTTCAAAAGTTTCAAAGCTATGGAAGAGAATGAGAAAGGTCTAAAGATTAAATTGCTAAGGTCAGACAGAGGTGGTGAGTTCACTCCAGGGAGTTTGATTCCTTTTGTGAAGACCAGGGAATCAAGAGATAGTTTTCTACTCGCTGAACCCCTCAACAAAATGGAGTTGTAGAGAGAAAGAAAAAAACAATTTTGGATGTTGCTAGAGCAATAATGATTGAAGGAAATGTGCCTCAAATCTATTGGAGAGAAGTTGTAAACACTATTGTGTACACTTTAAATCAGGTAAATGTCAATGGTATTTCTGGCAAGACTCCTTTGGAGCTATGGTTTGGTTATAATCCTAATGTTAAATATTTTAATATTTTTGGAAGAAAATGCTACATTAAGAGAGATGAGGACATAGGAAAGTTTGATGCAAGGAGAAATGAAGGAATATTTCTAGGCTACTCTACCAACAGCAAGGCTTACCAGTGCTATAATAGAAGATTAAGAAAAATGGTTGAAAGTGCAAATGTCCAAGTTGATGAGGATTTTGCTAGATCATCTAGATACTATGTATATGATTTAGATGACTAGAAAGACAATACAAACAAAGGGAAGAATGCTCAGACACAAAATCAAGCTCAAATTGTTCTGAAAAATCAAGAAAGTCAAGGAGAGACAAATGAAAGTGAAGAAGAAAGAATAGAAGAACCAAAAGTGTGAGTGAATTCTAAAATTTTGAGGTATATGAGATTGAATCATTTTGAAAATAAAATCATAGGAGACAAGAATAAAGGTGTACAGAACAGAAGAAGGATTGCAGAAAAGTATTGTCTAATTTCTAAGACTAAAAATGTCAATGAAGCTTGCAATGATGAATATTGGATGGAAGCTATGAAGGAAGAACTGATGTAGATTGAAAACAATGATACATGGATTCTTGTTCCTAGACCTAAAGATAAAAATGTGATTGGTACTAAATGGGTCTTTCAGAATAAGCTAAATGAGCAAGGTGAAGTGATCCAGAATAAAGCAAGACTGGTATGTAAAGGGTATTCACAAATGGAAGGTATTGATTTTGAAGAAACCTTTTTCCCTATTGCTAGAATTGAAATTATAAGATTACTTATTGCTTATGTTGCATATAAGAACTATAAAGTCTATCAAATGGATGTGAAGTCAACTTTTCTAAATGCTAAGTTAGAAGAAGTATATGTTGAACATCTGGATAGATTTCAACTTACTGACAAGGAAGACATGGTTTTTTGATTAAAGAAAGCTCTATATGGACTCAAGCAAGCTCCTAGAACCTGGTATTCTAGACTGGATAAATACTTACTAAAGCTTGGATTCAATGAAGGAACTACTAAGAACTTGTATTTTAAGCTGGATCATGATAAAGAGTTGATTATTGAAGTCTTTGTTGATGACATTATTTTTGGAGGATATGATGATTTATGTATGAAGTTTTCTAATGAAATGAAAATTGAATTTGAAATGAGTATGATTGGTGAGATGAAGTTATTTTTGGGATTACAAGTCACTCAAACAGACAATGGGATTTTCATATCTTAGTCCAAATATGTGAGAGAGCTACTGAAGAAGTTTGGCATGGAAGACTCAAAGCCTGTTGGTACACCCATGGTAATCAAATGTAAGTTAACACAAAATGACGATTCTCCTAAGGAAAATCAAACAAGATATAGGTTAGTGATTGGCAGATTGATCTACTTAACTCAGACTAGACTAGAAATCATAAATGTTGCATGTATAGTTGCTAGATTTTAGGATGATCCAAAAGAATCTCATGTGATTATTGTAAAGAGAATTTTCAGATATATGAAAGTAACAATTGATTTTGGGCTTTGGTATCATAAAGATGATATTACTTTGAATGCATACATTGATGTGGATTGGGTAGGAGATGTAGATGACAAGAAAAATAGTAGTAGTGGTGCTTTCTTCCTAGGGAAGAAGTTGGTGTCTTGGTTGAGTAAAAAGAAAAATTCCATTTCCCTATCTATTGCTAAGGCATAGTATATTGTTGCTACAAATAATTGTACTCAAGTGATGTGGATGAAACAAATGTTGAAAGATATCAAAGTAGTATATGATGAACCTATTGCCATATACTGTGACAACTCAAGTGCAATAAATAGATCAAAGAATCTAGTGCTACACTCTAATACCAAGCATATATCAATCAAGTTTCATTTCCTAATGGAAAAAGTGAATGAGAAAGAAGTCAGATTGGAGTATGTGCCTACCAAAGAATAGATTGTAGAAATTTTCACTAATTCATTGCCAAAGGATACTTTTGAGTATCTCATAGGAATGCTAGGGTGATTACCCTTCTTGATATGAACTGGATATGCACTTACTTGCATCAATCTGTATGCTTCAAAGCTATATTCTAGTATGGATTGATGTTTCCATGGTTGATACTCAGGGGGAGTAGTTAAATATGCAGATATGTGGTTCAGAGCTTGTATGTGAGAAGATAATGTTTATCTTTTCCATTGATGTCAAAGGATGAGAAGAGTCATGTGAAAAATTGTTTCTTATCTGGGGAGAAGAGCCTTGTGGGGTGAAGATCTTGTAGAAGAGATTAAGTAAGAAGGGTCAGAATCTAAGGGGGAGTAAGTGTTGATTGTGAGTTGTGTTGATGGTTTTTTTCACATCATGTGTTGCCATCAAATCCAAAGGGGGAGATTGTTGGATGTTGTGGTTGTGTTGCTAATATATGGTTGTCATTTATGCCAACACTATTAGCATTGATGTATTGAAGGTTATATATGTCAAGGATATTGAGAAAATTGTTAAGGAAAATGTTGCTAGTTGCTAGAGAAATAGTGAAGGTCATGAAGGTGTCTTGATCTATATGTTGATGATCAACTATTGTGAACTCAAGGGTTTATTACTGAGAGTATCTATTTTATCCATCAAAATTTTTAGAGGTTCATGTGAAGTTTTGATACAAGTGTTATGAGTAGTGTTCTGATAATTTTTCTATGGTTTCAATTTGTATTCCTGAGTGAAGTTAATATGATTCTAGTAACTTCAGTTGCTACAAATTTTTATATGTTGGTTCTTGTTTCTTGTGGATGTTTCCATATCATTCTCTATCTTCATAGCATGTCCGCATTGATCGGTGTGTTCGTGGTCGAAGATTTTTTTCTCATATGTGTTTGGGTTTTCATGTTCTTGGTTGACATGGTGGTTGTAACGTATTGCATGGATCCTTGGAGATTTAAAATTGAATGTTTGGTGTGCTCAAGGATGTGTTTTTGGGCCACAATATAATATTGGCCAATGGTGCTTGATTCACATTGAAAAATTATTTGTAAATTTGGGCCGACATTGCATATATGTTTTATATTTTCATATGTATTTTGGCTGATGAAGTTGTTGATAAAATTCATGTTGTAGATATATAAAAGTGGTTGTTTGTTCAAATTGAAAGGTGCTTGGTGTGCTCCTATGTGTGTATGTACAAATATCATTTGATTATAGAGTAGAGTGTGAATAATTTTGAGCGAAGTGTGAAGGAGTTTTTTTGTGCTTAATCAAAATTGTAATCAGGCTTTTGAAGAAGCTATTTTCTCAGTTCATACCCTATAGATCTAATCCATATTTTTCTTTCTTGGGAAGTGATCCCTCTTGTATTTGAGCAGTGAGCTCTAGGCAGTGTGCCTAAGTGAATGTGCATTTCCATTATTATTCTTATACTTTTAACAGGGTATAATCTTGTTGACTAACATCCACCATGGTTTTTCCACTAACAGGGTTTCCACATAAAAATCTTGGTGTTCTTTGTGTTTCTTATGTGTTGATTTTTTATGGTCTATTGTTCATGCATCATATTTGAAATTGGGTTAAGTTAAGTTTGAGTTAAGATTGAAAAGTTTAAATAATTTGCTACAACTATTCACCCCCCTCTTAGTTTTCTGCCCTTTTTTGGCCAACAAAACATATTGACCCCAAATCCATAGACCCCTTATGTGTTTGGTGTGTTCCTTTATGGGAGGAAACCTCCTTTTCTTTTGTTCTCTTTTTCATTCTCATGAATTAGCATAACATGGAAACATATGACTTGGCATAGGAGCTTTCCAAGTTGGTTCTCATCATGTCTTATTTTCTTTTTTCTTTTTTCCTTTGCTACTTTAAAGTAATTGCTCCTAGAACGGTGCTTGGCAATTCCTTTAAATTGGGGGGAATACTTTGGCATCATTTCATTTACATTTTTGGCTCTTAGTGTAGCCTTGTCACTTCATATGATGCATTTTTTACTTTGTGGATGACATTGGGTGTGATTTCCTTCATAAGTGTGATCTATCTTAGCATATTACATTCCTCTTAGTGGCCTGATGTGACACACTACATCCCCTAAGTTGTGAATATTTTATTCTTTGATTAGTCCTCTCTTGGAGAAATTAAAAACAATGTTCCCCAAGTGACAGACCTTGCATGAACTTAATAAGACTCCTTTGAACATATTTTACATTTTACATGTTAAATTTTTGCATTTTACATTTTTTCCACCTTGCATAACAAAACTTGCATTTCTATGGTACCTTGCTCCTTGTTCATGAGTTGTAAGCATATGAATCTTTTCTTGTCTCATAAAGCACAAATTGACATTTTCCTTTGTGGAACCTTGTTAAAGTTATCAGGAGCTATAACTTTGATATGGTTGAGCAGGAAGCCCATTCAATGACACAACTTTCCCCATAGCCACCTAGGTGTTTGTGAGTGAATATCAACTAGAGTATGTATCTTACCATTTTGGGTCTTCTCACCCAATAGAACACCATGAGTTCTATCACCCCAAAATGAGTACACATTTTGTTTACTCACAAACAACCTAGATCTAATCCACAACTAGTTGGATAGATGATTGAAGCTTCATCTGACTTTTCCTTCTCTTTCACATGTGTGTTCCTTTGTTCTTATGTTTAGTTTTCCATGGGATCTTCATCCTAGGGGCTTGATCATCCCTCTTGATCATTGTCATTCCATCTTGCTAACATAAGTGCATTAGAAACTCTATCTTGATATGCATGGCTACTATAGTGTGAGTTTGAAGCAAGTTCATCCTCTCACTAAAGTGGGGGCTAAATGTGCTGTAGAAAAATGTCCCTTTGAAATTTTCATGGTCTTTTAGGTCCTTCATGATGCTTCGTCCATTTTTCTTTGATTTAATGTTGTAATGTGACTTGAACATTCACATTAGGTCCTTAAAATTCAAATTATGGTGTCTTGTGAAGGTGTTGAGAAGTGTTGTAAAATATTTCTACACTTTTCTAGACTCCTTTCATTACAATTCACCTAAAAATCACCTTTTTATTACTTATCAAGTCCTATTTTGAAGTGTTGTAAAGTCTTGTAATAAGATTTCACATTTTTCTAGGCTTAATTTCATTATTTACACCTTTCTTATGATTTATTTGACCCCTTTATGCACTCATAAGGATTAATTAATTATGTCTTTGAATGTAAACCTGAAAAACAACATTAAATGCAAGATAATTCCCAACATCCACTTTCAAGTCCAAGGTGGGGCCCATTTTCCATGGGTGGCGAATGACTCCCTCTTGGCTCAAAATTCAAAATATTTCAAATTTTCTTTCTATTTTTTATTCAAAACCACCTTATGTCGGCCTATGATGAGGTATCATTAGGTTACTAAGGCACAAGTGCATATAAATATGTGTTTATATCCTCATCTTACATCTCCTAATCTTCTAATTCATTCAAGCAATCTTTTCATTCGCTAAGCATTCAATTAGCATTTGAGCACTTTGGATCATTCAATCAAGCATCAATAAAGTATTTTGGAGTAGCCATTGACATATCTTTAGATTTCTTCAACAAATTTGGCGAGTTTAGGACATTTTCATGTTGTTTATTCATCATTCCTTATTCATTTCATTCCATTTCTTGATTAAGGGTTTGATTACCAAAGTGGGATTTGACCAAGGAAAATCCCTATAACCTATCCCTTAACCATTTTCTCCCTCTTGCATGTGTGTTTATAGACTTGTGTATGAAAATTTGTCAAGTATTTAGGTGTTGAAAAGTGGACAAGAAGTAAAAAAAGTGTTTCAAGTCAACTACAACCTATTTCAAGCTTGGAGGCAACCTACAGTCCAGTTTCTACAGATTTGACTTCGTCAACCTAACAAGAAGACAAGCTCATATATGGTGCTATAGAATTGGTCCCTAATTTCACAAAATTTTGGGAGAGGATTGATTCACCATCAGTGGTGAAGGAGTCCCACCTTAAAGCTGGAAAACTAGATTTTGTTAGATTCTGAATCCTAACACTTAGAAACCCATTTTTAGAAGTTTTCATTAGAAGTAGGAATGATTTTCCTTTAGTTGCGAATGAGTCCCACTAGTGATTTTCAGTGATCTTTTGTCAGTATTTAGGACACTCTAGATTCTTCATTATCTACCTAGGTGTAGTTTGATTCAACTTTCTTCACTTATGTTTTGCATTCGTTCATCTTTTAGTTCATGCTTTCATATCACATTGTGTTTTCAAACATTCCAAAAATTAGTTAATTACTTAGCTTAGATCATCTCATTTAGTGAGCCACGTTGATTTTTCATGAGGTTTATCTCTCTCCTTTTAGGTGAAACATTCTAAGATTGCAAGATTAGCCTATAAACCTCATGCCCAAAAATCTATGGTTCACTTCCATGTTGACCCAAAATATTTCCTTTATCTTTTTCAGTTGTCTTATGTTTTCCTTTTTGGGATGACACTAGGTGTCGAGACATTCATGTCTCTTCCATGTTGACCTGAAATTTTTTTCTTTATTTTCACTCTCTTTTTGTCATTATTCTAGTTCTATGAGTATTAGAACATATTGACCACAAATCCATAGATCCTTCATGTGTTTGGAGTTTCATTTTGGGGAAAACCCCTTTCTTTTTCAATTTTCATGAGATGGCTTCATTTGGAAACATATGACTTGGAATAGGTATTTCAAAGTTAGCTCTCGTGTTTTCTTTATTTTTAGCATGAGGGTATGTGTAGGATCATCATGGAAAAAATAGGCCCTTAATTGGCAAAAAAATCAGAAAAATCAGAGTTAGGAAACTTGACGTAAAATTTTGAATAAGTTATCTATATTATTTCAAAAATATGTAAGAATAGAATTTGTATAAAATTGAATTTAGTTTCTAAACTACTACGTTTATTTATTTTTAAAAAGTCTATTTGGTGAAAATTTGAAATTTCAATGCAGTAGTACTTAAATTTCAGGGAAAAAATAAGTAGGTGTTTGTCTGACCACCCTAACCACAATAAAATGATAATATTTTTTTATAAGATTTTAGATATAAGTAGAGGACTCATGTCTAGATGTGATGCATATTTTTTTGTAATTATTTTCCAAGTAAATAATTAATTATGAATTTTTTATTACAACTTTTAAAAAATATAAAAACTCGTATGTCTAACCACCTTAACTTGGTCAAAACTTCATGAAATTTAATTTTTCTTTTTTTAATCCTATAGTATGTGTAGCATAGAATGTGATGCATGTTTTAGATGAAAAAATTGTGATACTGTTTGAAAGCTATAGATATTTTTCAATCAGCCTATCAATCATGACTTTAGTTGTAATTCAAATAGAAAATGAATAATAATTATTTATTAAATTCAAAGTAAAGCATAATTTATATTTGGTGGAAAGTTGGGAATCTCCTTTAAAAACCCTTTTCATTTCATCAATTTTGGGTAAAAAAAAGGTAATTAGCCACATACCTTACATATACCCATAATATCGCCACTTTTTGGTCCATCATGATCCTGCACATACCCATGAGTCATTTGCTAATTTTAAGTAATTTATCACAACATGGTGTTTAGCAATTTCTTTAAAGTGGGGGCATGATTTGGCATTATTCTATTGCATTTTTTTTTTCATTTTTCGTGGTGCAATCTTCTTGCTTTATGCAAGGAATTTTTCACTTTGTGGTGACATTGGGTGTGATGTCCCTCAAGAGCATGATCTCTCTTAACATATTATATTCCTCTTAGTGGCTTGATGCAACACACTGCATCTGCTAAGTTGTGAATCTTTTATTATTTGATTGGTCCTCTCATGGAGACATTAGGCAGAATGTTCCCTAAATTAAAGACCTTACATGAATTAAGCAAGACTCCTTTGAATGTTCCCTATATTGCATTTCCAATTTCAGTTATATGTCCACCTTGCATAACACACCTTGCTTTCCTATGGAGCCATCTTATTTGTTCATGAGTTTCAATCATACAAAAATTTGCTTGCCTCATGAAGCTCAAAATTCATTGTTGTGTGACACCTTATCAAAGTTATTGAGAGGTATAACTTTGGTATGGTTTGACAGGAATCCCATTTGAGGCATGACTTTCCCATAGCCACTCATGTGTGTGTGTGAGCACATACCGACCGCATGTGTATGTGTCTCACCTCTTGGATTAGTCACCCATCAGATAGCCTAGAGTTACATTGCCTTAGAGTGAGCATGCATTTTTTTGGACAAAGAACCTATATCTGATCCACATCACAATGAAAAAATGGTTGAAGCTTGATCCACCCCTATTTTTCCTTTGTTTTTCTTTTCTCTTTGGCTTGTGCAGTGTATTCTTGTGCCTTGTTATTGCTATTTATATCATTTTCATGTGGGTCCTTTTGTTCCTATGTTGGTTTGTCGTGGGATCTTGATCTTGGGGGATTCATCACCCCTCTTGACCATTTTCATAGTAACTTATTGGAATTAGTGCATTTGGACCCCTCTTAATGCATGTTTGTATACTTTAGTGTGAGTTTGAAGCAAGTTCATCCTCTCCCTAAAGTAGGGGCTAAATGTGGTAATAGAAAAAGTATCCCTCTACTTTTCCTTACTTGTTTGGGCCCTCCTTGTTAAATTAAGCATAATTTTGCCTTGATTTAGTGTTGTAATGTGTTTGACACATTCACATTAGGTCTTGGGACTTTGTGAACAAAATGAACTTAGTTGTACCTTATTTAGAGTGTTGTAACACACTTTCACACTTTTCTAGGGTTTTCATAAATATTTGGGCTTCCTTATGCTTTAATCAACCTTATTTTGCATCCACGAGCCTCATTTAATGCATCATTTCAAGGATAATCCTGACAAAAATCAACATCTAATCGTAATTAAGGTATTTTTAGGTTATGTGGCCTAGATTTAGTGATCTAGGACTCATATTCCACCTTGGGCATATGGGTCCCACCTAGAGTTTTGGGTCCTGAATAGGATTTTGCACCTTTCTAAGCATTTTTGAAAATGGTTCCACAATTTATGCCTAATAGGACTCATACACAACCTTGGGCATATGAGTCTCGTGTGGCCTAAAATTAAAATTAATTCAAATTATTGGTAGGATTTTATCCTCCTATAGCTAATGTTGGCTTGAGGTGTTGTAATTTTAGGAAATTTGGCATAATTAAGTATAAATACAATGTTATTTCACTCATTTTCATCGAAGATTTTTGTGAGATCATATAGCCTAGAAGATTCAAATTCACAAGAGCATTCAAGAGTCTTCAAGGGCTGATCATCAAGTGTTTTAGAGAATTCTTCAAGCATTAAGCATCATGTCAAAGTCTTCATGCATCATGTTTTTTTTAGCTAACTTTTGTGATGTAGGGTTTTATGATTCAATCTAGCATTCAATTCAAGATCTATCACATTTAACAAAGAGTCAAGATCTAAACCCATTGGATACATTTCATACATGTTTGCAATAATTTATTGCTAGGGTTTGGTGAGTTGGAACATTACATTTTGTTCATTCATCATTCACTTTTCCTAGTTTATCTCATTTCAAGGTTTGATTACTAAAACGGGGTTTGACCAAGGAAAACCCATTTCTACTAACAAAACAACATTTTTCCCTCTCTTAAATACTATGTGATTTATAGATTTGGGTTGAAGGAATATTGAAGAGAATGTTGGGAGAAAGTTTCCAAGTGTTTAAAGTTGTCACCTTGCATTAGAGATCATTGGAGAACACCTATAGGCTGAAAATTGAAGATTTGTACCCAAAAATGGGGTGGAAAGTATAGAGAAAACCTTGAAGAGTAGAATCAAATCTTGAATTTCTAGAAAATGCTAACTGGACTAATACACCACTTTTGGCGTATGAGTCCCCGTATAGGTCAATTTCTAGGTTTTGGTGGATTCAAACTCACCACCATCAGAAACTTGTTCCTACCTAGAAACCCTAATCTAGGACTAAATCACCTATATTGGAATATGATTCCTAGTATGCTTTAAAATTAGTTTTTTCAGCATTTCAGACCTTCATCCAATCTTCTTCAAGTTTTCAAGTGCACACCTTTCATGTCTCATCTTTTTGTTCTGATTTACATGCATTTTTAGGTCATTTAGAGAAATTTTACATTGCATTAGGTTTAAGCATTAGGTATTGCATTTAATTTGTCTTTCCAAGCCCTATCTTGGTGGTGAACCCCTCTTTAGTTTATAATCAGACCCTACAACATCCCTATTGTATATCTCTTTCTCTAAGTTTACATATCTTATATTGAGATCTCTAGTGTTTCACTTCAATGAAATGATTGGTAGATGTGTTTGCTCTATGTCCTAAACCATAAGTAGAAAATCCATTTTATGAATCTTTATATGTTTACACTCAAGAGTGTTTAAACAATTTTAAATCTAGATTTAGAGAACTCATGGTCACGTATTTATGATTTATAAATGTTAAACATGTTAAATGTAAATTAAATACATTAAATGTATGTACACACATGTAGTTATTGTCAAATCTAAGCATAAAAATAATCTAGTTTGAAAAGAATAAATTAAGTATTGAATCCTTTCTTAGGATACAAAGTGGGAAAATATTAAGATATTGTAAAAAAATTTTAGGAAAGCAACATAATTCATACTATGATGTAATACAAAATACTACCTTCATGAATACTTCATAATTCAATTAGCTAAAAATAATGGTAGAAGAGAAAGATTAGAAAAAAAAAGAAGTAAAATAATCCATAAGATAGTTAAGGAAAAGATAAAGGGATCCAATAAAGTAGTCACATTAGGTGTCCAAGGATAATCCCTAGAAAGTAAATAAATAAACAAAATAGATCACACTTAAACACTACAATGATGGTTACAAATGGGAATAAACTCCCTATTTGTTTGGTAAATGTACACTAAGGATTCAAATGATTTAATGTATTTGTCAAGTGGAATATCATTAGAATATAGTAAGTTAGATTATTCTCTAAACATAATAAAACATCGATGAGATAAGAGTTTTAGTAACATGAGGCCTTAATCATACACGAGAATAATTATTTGGTAAAATAATATGAATAATGATTTAAAAGTGTTTTATATTTTATATGAATCACAATCATAAAAATAGATTCTAAATTCACCCCATCAAAATTACTACAAGTAAGTTACAAGCCCTAATATGTACCCCATCAAAAGTAATACAAGTAAAAGAACTAGATTCTAAAGGTTCTATTTAATTTCTATATAAAGGATAATAATCATATTTTCACCTTTAAATAGATATAAAATTTTCAATTGTTGTAACTTGGCACACATTATTGTGACCAAGATTTTGGGAACCCATATGCTGGCTTTTGCACTTCTAGGGTTTTTCACCTAAAAGGAGAGAGATTTAGGCCCAAAATACTTATGTAACACTCAAATGAGGATGTGCGTAGTGTGATATGATGTAAATGAGATTGACTAAACGCAATTGACTGATTAAAAATGAACTAAAATGAATGCAAAAATGCAATTCAAGCTATGTTTGAAAACACATTATGATATGGAAACAACTATGAAAATGGAGAAATTATGTAGAACATAAGGTATAGGGGTAAATCTAAGTGCACCTGGATGAAATATGAGTTGTTTAGAGTGTCTGGAATGCTGATGAATTTTATTGATTTTTCACAGTGGGACTCATTCGACCAGGGTGGCTAATCCATCCTCTTACTAATGAAAAACCGTCGAGAGCTAATTTTTGTTTGTCGAGATCTAAAATCTAACAAATTTAAGGTTTCCAGTCCTAAGGTGGGACTCATTCACCATAGGTGGAAAATTAGTCCTCTCCCAAATTTCTAAGAAACTAGGAGACAACTTTGCAACACCCGATCTAGGAATGTCTACTTGTCGGGTTACCAAAGTCAAATATGCAAAAAATAGACAACTAAGTCTCTCCAAGCTTGAATTTGAGTTATGTTGACTTGAAGTACCTAGTTGACATAAAAATAAATCTTCAACACCCTATAACCTATCAAATTTGCAAATAAAAGGGCTACAAATACACAAGAAAAAGCAGAAAAATGATTAGGGTTAGTGAATAGGGGTTTTCCTTGGTCAAACCCCACTTTTGGCAATTAAACCCTTGAAAAGATAATGAAATTCAAGAGAAATATAAAGTAATAACATGTAAATGATATCCACTCACCTTACTCTTGATCTTGTAACTCTGAAGTAATATCAATGGCAACTTCAAAGTGCTTGAAAAGTGCTTTAATTATTGGTGTAAGATACTTGAATGCTTGAATGTATATGTGGATAAGTGAATTTGATGAATTGGGGGGTTGAAATGAGATGAAAATCACTAATTTATACAATTCTTGTGCCTTACTATCCATCATACCTCATCATAGGCCGAAATCAAGTGTTTTTGAATAAAATCCCGAAAGGTAATTTGAAATATTTTGAATTTGGGGCCAAGAGGACTCATTCACCACCCATGGCGAATGGGTCCCACTTAGGACCTAAAAACAAGTGTCAAGAATAATTTTGTATTTAATGTTATTTGTTGGGATAACATTCAAAAATACACTTAATTAAGTCATATGAGGGCATAAAAAGACAAAATAAAGCATGCGAAAGGTGTAAATAGTGAAAATGTTCCTAGAAAAGTGTGAAGGCTTGTTACAAGACTTTACAACACTTCAATATAGGACTTGTTGATGAGAAAAAAGGTAATTTTTAGGTAAGTTGTATTAAATAAAGTCTAGAAGAAAGTAGAAATGTCTTACAAAACTTCAAAAAACCTTGACAAGACATCATTCTTTGAGTTTTAGTACCTAAATAAGCATGTTCAAGCCATGATACAACATAAAATCAGAGCAACATAGTTCCAACACTATGAAACAAGACCTAAAAGGCCATGAAAATGACACGGGGCCTTTTTTCTATGGCACATTTAGCCCCCACTTTAGTGAGAGGATGAACCTAATTTAAACTCACACTAAAGTAGCCATGAACATCAAGGGGAGGGTTTGAATGTACTTACATTGGCAAGATAGAATACAACAATCAAGAGGGATGATCAAGCCCCTAGGATGAAGATCCCATGGAAAGCTAAGCATAAGGACAAAGGAACACACAAGTGTTGAAAATAATTGAATGAAACTTCAATCATCAATCCAACTAGTTATGAAAAGATATATAGGCTAATTTTTTGAAAAAGAAAATGTGTACTCACTCTAGGGCCACAAAACTAGTTGTCCACAGGGTGAGAAGGCCCAATTGTATACTCACTCTGGGGCCATGGAACTAGTTGTTTGTGGGGTGAGAAAGCCCAAAAATTAAGATACATATGCTAGTTGGTATGCACTCACAAACACAAAGGTGGCTATGGGGAAAATTCATGCCACTAGGTGGGCTTCTCACTCAACCATGTTAAAGCTATACCCATTTGATAACTTTAACAAGGAACCACAATGAAAAAGGAAATGTAAATGTTAATCTTTAAATAGTACGACACTATAGGAATGCAAGTTGTGTTATGCAAGGTGGCCAAGAAATGCAACAATGTAAAATGCAAAAATGTAATGTGAAAGATTGTTCAAAGGAGTCTTGTTTAGTTTATGCAAGGCTAGTCACTTAGGAAACATTGTGTCTAATGTATCCAAGAGAGGACCAATCAAAGAATAGTATATTCACAACTTAGGAGATGTAGTGTGTCACATCAAACCACAAAGAGGAATGCAATATGCTGAGATAGATCACACTTATGAAGGACATCACACCGAATTTCATCCACAAAGTGACAAACGCATCATGTAAATGACAAGGATACACTAGGAACCAAGAATGTAAATGAAATAATGGTAATGTATGCCCCCTACTTTAAAGTAATTTTTACGCATCATTCTATGAGAAATTACTTTAAAGTAGAGAAGAAAAGAAAATGCAAAAAGAAAACAAGACATGAGAACCAATCTGGAAAGCTCTATGCCAAGTCATATGTTTCAAAGTTAGGTTGCATCATTTCAAGGAAAATAAAGAAAGGTATTTTCCCCTAGAAAAGAAAACACACCAAACACATTAAGGATATATGATTTGGGGTCAGTATGCTCATTGCTGCAATGTTTATATGAAAGAGTGCAGAATTTTCATCATTCCCCAAAGCACATAGAACTTGAAGAATGACACAAGGAGAGTGAAAACAAAGGAAAAAAAAATTCCATTTTGAGTCAACGTGGAAGAGACATTGTGGTATCGACACCTTGCATCCTCCCCAAAAGGAAAAACACAAATGAAAAGAAAACAAAAAGGCAAAAGAAAATGATAAATCTTTTGGGTCAACATGAAGGAGACATTTTGGTCTCAATGCCTTGCGTCATCCCCAAAAGGAAAAACACAATAAATGACAAAGGAAACAAAAGAAAAAAGACCATTTGGGTCAACATGGAAGAGACATAGGGCATCTCTACACTTTTCATCATCCCCAAAAGGAAAACACAAAACAAAAATGAAAAAGACAAGGACCGTTTGGATCAACATGGAAGAGACATAGGGCATCTCTACACTTTGTGTCATCCCCAAAAGGAAAACACAAAACAAAGCACAACAAATAGAAGAATAAAGGTACAAATAGAAGAAGTGTAAAAAAAGAAGAAACATCAAATGCATGATATGGGGGAACATGAGACGCACACGAAAGAAAATAAAGAAAGAAAGATAAAAGGATAGCTAGGAAAATCCAAGTCATCTAACAATTCATTTGCTTCCCAATCATGTTCATTATAATGCGAGGGTAGTTGACTATCCAAAGGCATAATGACAAGTGTTGAACTGGGAGTTGTACCCCGTTCTTCACTTGGTGGAGAGGATTTATCATTTAAGCTCATTGTGGATGAGAATAAAGAGTTTAAATCATTGTGTAATTCTTCATCTATTTTAGCGATCATCAAACCATCATCATCATCATCAAGATTAATAATGATGGGAGGACGAAGGGTGATTTCTAAGGATTGATGTATCAAGAGTGTTGGTTGTTGGATGGGTTCATTTTGTTGTGAGTGTTGGGATGAATTATCATGTGTCAAGTTAGGATAGGGAAGGTGATCATCTATTGCTTCTATCAAGGGTGGAGGTTGATTTTCTTGATTGTCTTCCATACAAGATTTACGAGCAAGGAGATGACGGCGACGCCTACGTTCCCAGGCACCGCAGTTTCATTTAATTCTATTTTGAAGTTGGTGAGGTGTAAAAGTGGATTGAGTCATCATAGGTTCTTCCACTTCCAAAGGGGGAAGAGTAGGAGAAACTGAAGAGGATGGATCAACCACTTTGTCTTTTGCTTTATACACTTGTTTAATATGAGGAGGCATGATAGGAGTTTGGTAATTTTCCCTTGGTCATTTAAATGGTGGTGGGGAAGTGTCTAGGGATGGTTGTGCATGAGGTTGTATGGTTTTCTCAATCTTGGAGTCAGGTTGAAGCATGGTTTCATCTAGGATAGGGTGGGTAGAGGTGGACAAAGATGTGTTACAAAGGGATAATTCTGGTATCTTTTTGGCTTTAAAATTTTGATAAGAAATATAAAAGAAGTCCTTACAAGGGGTGATAGGTTCCATGGGTTCATGCCAAAAGGATTCTAATGAAAAGTTACCTTTGGATGATAAAGGGTTAATGCCACTATGGTGTATGGTGAATACCTCATTGCCATGTGGAAACTTCAAGCACTTATGAACAATTTATGGGACCACTTTCATTGAGTGAAGCCAAGGAAGGCCTGGCCACAAAAAAAATTGGTTAAATTGTGGAATAATGGAAAATGTTACATCCAACATATTAGGTCATATTTGTAAAGGTAGCACGATTGATCTAATTGTAGGGCATGCAAAATCATTGTGTTTTAATCCATGCAATTGATGTATTATAGTCATCTTGATATAGATCATGTAATACTAGAAATTATTCTATGATCATGTTCTCACCACAAGAGGGATCTATTAATATCCCATTAATAGGCTTACCATAGATTCTTCCAACTATGTAGAGAGGACCATCAGGAAGTTTTTGTATTATGTATTTAGTAGAAAAAGTAATATCAAGAGATTTAGTGATTTGGCCCTTGCGAGTAATAATGTCTATCATAGCTACAAGTTTATCCATAGGACTAGCTTGGGTAATAATAGGAGGGGTATTAGGTTGTTCATTGTGGGTATTGATAGTCATTACATTAGGCTTTGAAGGTTCACTAGCCTTGACAAATGAGGTAGTGTGTTTAGGAACAGGATTGGTGAAAATTTGAAAATTTTGGTTAGGGGGTGTGACGGACTTATTGCCTTGATCATTAACACCCATAATGGTCAATTCACCCGAATAAATGGTCTTGAACTAAATGCTTAAGATGCTTGCAATGTTCAGTGTCATGGCCATTTTGATGATGAAAATGGCAATAAGCGTTAGGATTGAAGGTAGGTGGTAAGGTTTTATTAGGATCAAGTGGTCAAAATGGTGGTAAAGTGAGCATGCATTTTTGAATTAATTGGTTCATTGTATGATGGGGGGTGTTGGGTAAAGTAGTGAAGTGTTTATTCGGGTTGACATAATGATAAGGCATGACTGTCTTAGTAGTGGCCATTGAATTTTGAACTTGTGGAGTTGGTTGCGGTTGGGGTGAAGGAGGTGGATTAAATTGTAAAAAGCCTCCATTAGGTTTGTGGAAATTTTGAGTGTTGTTTTGGTTTTGATTGCTATGTTCAAGTTTGTCAACTTGGCTAGAAGTAGATTTTGACTCACAACTTGAAACTAAATTTTGTTAATCACATAAGGTTGTACACAAATGCATGAATGAAGGGAATTTCATCATGGTAAGTTCATCTTGAAGGTTAGTGTGGAAATTCTCAATAAACATCTTCTGCAGGTGTGCATTTGGAATTTTGACATCAACTTGAGCGTATAAGGATTGGTAACAAGAGATGAAATATGTCATTTTTTCATCTATGTTTTGTCTACATCTCATAAGGTTATCCATTGTATTTTTAGGTGTCATGTGCACTTGAAAGTGATTAATGAAAGCTTCCACCAATTCGTTAAATGAATAGATGGAATGATTGGGAAAGTTGGAAAACCATTCTAAAGTTGTTCCTTTCAAGGTCCTTGGAATTTTTGTTGCTAAAAGTTTATCGTCAAGGAAAAAGTCACTACACAAAGCATTATAAGCATTGACATGGTTGATAGGGTCTCCTTTTCCTCTGTATTTCTCAAACCTCAGCATTTCTATCCCTTGTGGCATCGATGTATGTAATATTTCTAATGATAAGAGGTTGTTGCGGACAAGATATGTGGGTGGAGTGGTTTGACCTTGACTAATGGTGAAAAGTTGGTATTGCATGGATAAAAAAGTGTTAAGGAGTTGTGTAATAAAAGGATCAAGATAATTGGGTTGAGGTGGAAGGGAAAATGGTGATGGAGTGTAGGTGATGTTAGGGGAGGTGAAAGGAATGCTAAGGGGTGTGAAATTTGTGGAAGGAGCTTGTGATGCCACAAAAGAACTAGGAATTCTAGTGGAAATCGAGAAATAAGTAGCCACATAATTAGGTTGATGCATAGTTGTGTGGATTTGCATATTGGTGTAAGTTGGTATGCAAGCTATAGTTGAAGGGGGAGGAACTTGAGGTGCTCCTTGGCTTATAGGAATGTTTTTCGGATTGGGTATTTGAAGATGCATGTTTATTGTAAATCTCTGCAATTTGTTTCAACACTTGCAAGCCATCATCACTCTTAATTAAGCGATGAAGGTTCTCAATAGCAAGTATAGTAGTGGTGGAAATGTTTTCAAGTGAAAAATATTGTTGTAAATGTGCAAAGTCCTCATGAATATTAATGACCTTTTCTTGCGAGAGGGATTTTTTTTGGTTTTCAATATGTATAGGATGGAAAGATGAAGGCATGGAAATGGTCTTTTCAGGGCCTAATGCACCATTTTCCACACCAAGAGTAGGAGCTCGTGAGATCCCAAGGTCCACAACGAAAGTGGTATCATGGGATACCATAAGTCTAGAACTTCTTCTGACTAAAGTATTATCAATGGGGCACCAAACAATCATGCAAGTACCACAAAGGAAGGGTGGATGGAAATGCAAGCTAATCTAAGAATGTGAAATGCAAAGAACAAAAAATCTGCTAACTATAACAAAGATGCAAATACATAAAATAGAAATGCAGAAAAATGCTAGAAAAAGCACATAACAACTATCTAAAATGCGCAGAGGGACTGATTTTCCCTGGGTGGCAAATGAGTCCCAGAATGTAATTTTTTTGTGTTTTTCATAATTTTAAGAGTGATTTAAATGTTCTACAAAATTCAATTATAGATGCAGAATGCATAGTTTTTACTTTTTTCAATGAAATTGAATGCAAAAATGAAAACTAAATGAATGTTTCACTAATGCAAAATGAAAGGTCCTAGAATGCTAATACAAAAGGAAACTATAATGCAAGATATGAATGCAATAAGAAATTTAAAGTGTTCAAAAGTTGGTTCCACCAAGATGTGACATAGATTTTGGGATCCCAAATGCCGACTCTTGCACTTCTAAGGTTTTTCACCTAAAATGAGAGAGATTTAGGCCCAAAATACTTATGTAACACTCAAATTAGGATGTGTGCAATGTGATATGATGTAAATGATCTTGACCAAATGTAATTGACTGATTAAAAATGAACTAAAATGAATGCAAAAGTGCAATTTAAGCTTTGTTTGAAAACACATTGTGATATGCAAACAACTATGAAAATGAAGAAATTATGCAGAACAAAAGGTACAAGAGTAAATCTGAGTGCACCTGGATGAAATATGAGCTATCTGGAGTGTCTGGAATGTCGATGAATTTTATTGCATTTTCACAGTGGGACTCATTCGCCTAGGGTGGTGAATCAGTCCTCCTATTAATGAAAAACTGTCAGGATCTGAAATCTGACAAATTTCAAGTTTCTATTCCTAAGGTAGGACTCATTCACCACATGTGGTGAATCATTCCTCTCCCAAATTTCTTAAAAACCAAGAGACAACTATGCAACACTAGATCTAGGAATGTCTGCTTATTGGGTTGTCGAAGTCAAGTCTATAGAAAATAGACAAATAAGTCTCTACAAGCTTGAATTTGAGTTATGTTGACTTGAAGTACCTAGTTGACATGAAAATCAATCTTCAAAACCTTATAATCTGTCAAATCTACAAACAAAAGGGTTGCAAATACATAAGCAAAAGGGGGAAAATTATTAGGGTTAGTGAATAGGGCTTTTCCTTAGTCAAACCCTTCTTTTGGTAATTAAACCCTTGAAAAGATAATGAAATGGAAGAGAAAGATAAAATAATAATATATAAATGATATCCACTCACCTAACTCTTGATCTTGTCATTCTGAAGTAATGTCAATGGTAGCTTCAAAGTGCTTGAAAAGTGCTTTAATTGTTGATGTAATATGCTTGAATGCTTGAATGCATAGGTGGATAAGTGAATTTGATGAATTGGGGGGGTTAAAATTAGATGAAAATCACTTATTTACACAATTATTGTGCCTTACTATTTGTTCATACCTCATCATAAGCTAACATCAAGTGTTTTTGAATAAAATCCCTAAAGGAAATTTGAAATATTTTGAATTTGGGGCCAAGAGGGACTCATTCACCAGCCATGGTGAATGGGTTCCACTTAGGACCTAAAAAACAAGTGTTGCGAATAATGTTGTATTTAATGTTATTTGTTGGGATAACATTAAAAAATACACTTAATTAAGTCATGTATGAGGGTATAAAAAGACAAAATAAAGCATGAGAAAGGTGTAAATAGTGAAGATGTTCCTAGAAAAGTGTGAAGGATTGTTACAAGAGTTTACAACACTTCAATATAGGGTTTTTTGATGAGAAAAAAGGTTATTTTTAGGTAAGTTATATTAAATAAAGTCTAGAAGAATGTAGAAATGTCTTACAAGACTTCACAACACCTTCACAAGACATCATTCTTTGAGTTTTAGTACCTAAATAACCATGTTCAAGCCATGATACAACATAAAATCAGAGCAACATAGTTCCAAAACCATGAAACAAGACCTAAAAGGCCATGAAAATGACAAGGGGCCATTTTTCTATGGCACAATTATGTGTAACATAAAATTCAGCATTGAATTCTTGAATCAATTTATAATAACTTTTCTATCTATATTTGTACCGTTAAAGCCACAAGGAAATTAAATATACGTCATGTTCAATTTAATTTCATGTAACCATGGGATATATAATTCAAAATTATACACAAATCTTTCAAATTTGAAATCAAAGATTCTTGGGGTTGGGGCCCTAGCTCGGTTGGCTAAATCTTTCCTATTGCAGGAGGTTGGTCACGAGGTCTAGTCTCCCCCACCCCCGTGGTACCGGAGGGCGTGTCGCACCAGCATCGCCGGTCACGTTAAAAAGTTTACCAGCTGCACTGCAGTTTATAGGGGGTTGTTCTACCCAATTCCTGCAGCCTAAAAATAAAAAATAAAAAAAATCAAAGATTCTTGAACTAAAGAATTCCAAGGAACAAATATACATAATTGGAAACATGCTCAATTTGAGGAAATGGAAAAATGAATTTTCAAATTTTGTATTAAATAGATCTACAAACTTTTCAATTGTTAAAATAGAATGCACATTATATGTATATAAAATTAAGCATGATTCAAATTAATTTAAATAACTTAAGTACCAATGTGTTTCAATCATTAATTTTTGAACTTCCATGGAACATTTATGCAATTGGAAAAAGATAATAAGGAATGTAGGTTAAATGATTTAGAATAACTTCACTAGGTTTCAAACAAGTATTGCATATGAGTTTACATGCAAGCAAAATAAATGAGAGATGATGCTATAAGTGGAGTTGAACTTTCATATTAAATTGAAAAGATCCTTCAACTTAAGAATTCCATGGAGTAAATATAGATAATTTGAAATAGACTCAATTTAAAAGGAAATGGAAAAATGAATTTTTAAAGTTTGTATTAAATAGATCTACAAACTTTTCAATTGTTGAAATAGTGCACAAACTAAATAAATATAAAATTAAGCATCAATCAAATAAATTTAACTTTCAAATGAAATCAAATATTCTTGAACAAGTAAGAATTCCATGGAAAAAATATGTAATTGGAAATAACTACTCAATTTAAGGACCAATGTGTTTCAATCAATAATTTGTGTCCAACCACATTTAAAATAATTGTAACCAACATATATTATAAGTAACTACAACAATTTCTAGAGTTCAAACAAGTTACTGGGTAAGTGCACCAAGATGGTTCCCAAAAAAGGGGCTTAAGTGGCCACTTTTTTCTGAAATCAGGAAATACTGACCTTGGACGTGAAATTGAGGATAGCTACACTGAAAATTTTTAGATGGAACAGAAACAAGGACTGTAGTGCTCCGAGTCTACTTTCTAAACTACTAATTTATTTTGAAAATGGTTGAGATTAAGGGGTTCAAAAGAGGGACACACACAAATTGCTATTGTTTCTATCAGAAAAACATAACATAGCAACTCTTGTGTGACCCGAGCATGGTGGACTTTTTTGTAGTATTTTTAAAATCGCTCTAGTTAGAAGTTAGATAACCGTATGTAGTAAGGACTGGATATTTTCTGATAATTTTTTAATGAATATTTGATTTTTTATTAATTTTCTAAGTGGGCACTTCCTGAAAAGCATAATTTTGGTTGTGCTCCCACTAAATTTTTTTGAAACTAATATATTTTTTTAAAATTTTATTTTTTTTAAATTGTAGAATGGAGTCTAGTTTCTAAAAATGTAATTTATTTCAAATTTTGATGAACGGTTAATTTATAGCAAAAAATACCAAACACTGCTTTTGAAGAAAAACGGACATACAAACAAAAGAAATTATGGATGAAAGGCTTAACATTGTTAGAAAGTGAAAAAAATTACATTGTTGGAAAGCTAATAAAGAACCTAACATTACCCATGTGTTCGATTTTCTTGATATTGAACTAGATGCAATCTTGATGGTGAGCACGAACCCGATTATGTGAAAATTTGTTGAATTTGGAAAAAACACGTCTCTGGTCTTTGGGAATGCCCTCCAAGCCTTTGGGATGGTATTCCAAGGCAAAACCAAAGCAAATTTACAAAGAAAACAATAACGCGAATGCGTTATAACACGAACGCGTTATTTGTTAGTTTGGCCACAAAAGTGCGACCATTTCGGTGCACTTACCCTACTATAAATTCTTACTTGAACATGTATACTTGTACATGTGAACTTTAAAATCATGGATATAATCTAACTCGGACGTTCTGGTTCATCCTACTATTCAATAGCATGTAATTTTTTTTTATGATCATCACTATCTAGTCTCCATTTTTTTTCCCACTTGCATGTGGAACTGCATGAAGATGTAGGGTGGTAGAAACTTATTACATGACTATATTGATATACCTCATTATCAGGTTGATAGTCAATAAAATGAATCCCATGTTGAAGAATTTTAAATTGTTTGAGATATATCCCTTGCACTACAATAGAACCTACATGATAAACATGAACCTGAGGTAAGACATGTGCACATGTACAACATTTTTCATTCAAGGTTTGTACAATGTATTTAATATTTTTAAGGTAATGTACATGTACCCAATGTATATATAATTTTAAATTCAAGCTCACTTGTGGGAAACAACATTTTGTCACTTGTATCAAATTTTGTTAGCTTATTCCTCTCTTCTATGCAACACAATACATAATAGATAACACCTTCTATGTTTCCAGGAGATCTCCTATGATTGCAAAAGCATCTCCTGTACACCAAATTTACATAGAAAATTTCTAAGAAAAATAGAATTGTCTAGAATTTAAAGATCATTAAATTTATATAATAAATTATTGAAAACTTAAACATGTACCTTTTCTAACCAATCCTAAAATATGGTCATAATCAATTGAAATCAAAGGAATGTCTTCAAATATTTCATCCTCATTTTCATAGTATGTGTCTATGTAGTATCATAAAATTGCACCCCTTGCAATTTCACATACATTCTTGCATTTGCTTTAGTGTCCACTCCCTTAGAATTTGTGTAGGCTCATTTTATCCCCTACATTATACTTTTTCTCTCTCAAGATGCTCAGGACCCCTTTTCAGCAGCTACCTTCATGCATTAGCTTTGTGTCAAACCTAGTGCTTTTTCTATTCTCATCATTTTATAGAGTGATTTATCTATACCTAATGTGCCGCACGAACATGTTGGATTTTGTGGATGTGTTGCTGATATGTGGTTGTCATTGATGTCAACACTATTATCATTTGGTCTATTAGAGGTTGTATATGTCGAGGATATTGAGAAAATTGCAAAAGAAAGTGTTTCAGGTTCCCTGTGGAACTGTATAGGTCATGAAGGCGTCTTGTTCTTTACATTCAAGATTAGATACTATGGATTAAATGGTTTTCAGCTGAATTTATCTAGATCATCTACTAGAAGTTTCAAAAGTCTGCATATTAATTTGATCGTGTTGTGGTCGAACTGTGTTTTTGTGGTCTCTGTCAGTGTTCCTGAGTGAAGATTGTGTAATTATGGTAATTCTATTTGTTGCAGATGTTTCTCTATTGTTTCTTGGTGATATTGGATTTTTCTAGATCGTGATGTATCTTTGTAGTATGTCCACATTAATTAGTGTGCTCTTGGTCAAAGATCTTTTCTTGCGCATGTTTGGTTTTTCATGTTCCTAGCCGACATGACGATGGCAGTGTGTTTTGGATCTTCGAGGTGTAGTTAATTGAATTAATTTGGGTCTCCACTATGTTTTGGCTGACTGTGATGCATTCACATTAAAAATTTATTTATAAATTTCATCCAACATTGCAAATTATATGTTTTATTTTCCTGGCCGACTAAGTTGTTGATGAAATCTCATGTAGTGGATATATAAGAGTGATTGTTTCATCAGTGTAGTGTGTGGAAAATTTTATTCATGTGTTGGGCATGCTCCTATGTGTGTATGTGCAAATATCATTTGATTGCAAAGAAGAGTGTGAAGAAGATTGAGTGAAGTGTGAATTAGTTTGAGTGAAAAAGTGAAGGAGTTTTCTCTGCTTAATTGGAACTATAATCAAGCTTGTGCATAATCTATTTTCTTAGTTCATACCCTCTAGATTTTAATCCTATTTCATATTGTTGGGCAGTGATCCCCTTCTTTAATTGAGCAGTGAGCTCTAGGCAGTGTGCCTGAATGCATGTGCATTCCCCTTGATTGATTTCATTATTCTTTTAATAGGGTATAATCTTGTGTACTAACATCCACCATGGTTTTTCCCCTATTAGGGTTTCCACATAAAAAAAAACTTGGTTTCTCTATCTCTCTAATGTGTTCATTTTTCTTGTTTAATTGCTTATTTATTAGATCTAAGATTAAGTTAATTTTGAAAATTTTACCATTTTGTGACAACTGATTCAGCCCCCTTCTTAGTTTTTTGTCCTTTTTTTTCCAACAGGATGTCTGTGTGCCACATTAGCATCCCATAATGTTCAAATAGTTGTTTTTGAGCATGTTTTCCACTTTTCAACTCATTTTTTCAATGGTAACAGCTTGAGATTCCTTGTAACCACTCGAGAAGCTTCTTTTCCCTCTTTAAAAGTCATATTTTCAATACATTTGGCCTTCTTTTCCTTCTTGAATTCTATCTTGGACATTCTCCCATATTCCTCTTGCTATCTTGCTTACATAATTGTTTACAACTTACTACAATAGCCTCAAGCTCTCCATCTTTTACAACATTCTTGCATTCTCATAGTTCCCTCTACAACACACTTGGCTCTTGTAGCTATCTTGCTCTCCCTTTGTGGCTTCCTTAATCCTTGCACTACTATATCCCTTACCTTGTGCTTACGAGAATCCTAGGATTTCACATATCCCCTATCTATTCCATCTCTACTTTGTGATATGGGTTCTCCTCCATAGCATGGTTTTCTTTTATCACTCATTGTGTACTTTATTTCTCTCTATCTATCTATTTTTTCATGGAGGTGGTAACACCAAAATAGGACTTTGATTGAGGTAAACCCCTATACAAACCCAAAATTTTCTTTAGATCTTATGTATGCAAGTATTGAAGATATTCATGTGTTGAAGGCTTCATTACTTGGGTTGTTGTGAGAATTTTTATCTCTTATTCTCTTAATTTATAATTTATACTTCACTTCATTTCAATCTTGTTACATTATGTGATTTTCCTGCATTCTAGAAATTCTTAGTAATATGATTGTTAGTAGTTACTTTGTTGTTTTCTATGACATTCTTAGTTTCTGGTCCATATGAGACACCAACATGCCTTTGGGACTATAGCACACCATGTTTTCATCCTTGTGTTGTGTTGTCATCCTTTGGCCAAGAACCTGTCAGTTTGTTTAGAAAACCTATGTGATTTACTCTTTATGATTCTATACCTGTCGCTTTGTTCCCTAGGGTTGTTTAGGGTAGTCCGCCCCTTGGTAATATTTTGAGAATAAAGAGACTCATGAGTATTGAATCCCCCTTCTCTACATTTTTGTTAACTCGACATGAACCACCGTATTTTTCAAAAAACTAGGAATTTATTTACCCCAACTTGGTGGGCTCATAACTTTTGACTCAATGCTCAAAATTCAAAACCGTTTACACTATTGGAAAGGTCTCCAAGAGGACAAATTTGATCCCTAAAATATTGTTCCCTAGAAAGCCAAATTTTAGGGATCAACACAAGCTTCAACCCCAAATTCTACTCTGAAGACCTCTGAAAATGCAAATTACTAGAACCTAGAAAATACCAAAAAAAAATTGAAAATTTGGATTTTTTATTTTCCTTAGTTTTGTCACTCTTTGATTGATTTAGATTAGCTGACTTGTTTATTCATTATTTATTATATTAAGTTTACTATTTTAAAAATGAATTCAATATCTTCTTTTATTAGTTCAATATCTAATTCTATTCAAAGTGTTAATGATGTTCCATTTCATGCATGTGATAGTGACTTGGCTTTTTCCATGTCACTTCATATCTTTGATCCTTCTCATGGGATTCCTCTTGCTTTGGAGGATATCTTGTTGCAAGAAGATGAAATCATTGATACCTTTCTTAACATTACTCTACCTTCTATTCATTCCAATGGACTCTCTTCTAGAGATGATGCATTAGTGAATGATGAATCTCTTTCCACATTTTATCCTCCCCAAATCGATGTTGAGAATATGTCTTCAAATAATTATTTCACTAGTTGTGATGAGTCTGTAAAATTAATTTGTGTCTCTATTGTCTCTCAAAGGCCTAAGAGACTAGTCATTTACCTAACTCTAGCCAGTCCTTCTCCTAAAAGTATTTTTTCTATTAATGGTGTTCCATTTGATAGTGACTCTCCTGATCTTTCTAAGGCTCCCTCTTATAGAGTAGTAGCCCATAATTCTAATACTAGAAGGAATAAATAAAATGTTGATCAACCTACTTCTTTACCACCTTCTCAACCAAGCTTTCTTGAAGCACCTAAACCTACAACTAAAGCACCTGGTGATTATGATCTTGTCGAGCAACTTCATGTTACTCCGGCTAAGATATCAATATGGGACTTGCTTCAGTCTTCTCTAGTTTATCAAGGTATGCTTTAGGAATCCTTGCAAAAGATCCTCTTCCCTACCTTTGTTAGGCTGACATATGTTAGTGCATTCATGGCTCATATTCGTGCAAATTTGATGAATATCACATTCTATCCATGAGAACTTCTTCCCCTGGATGTGCAAAAACAAGTGGACCCTCTAATGATCATACTTAATATTAATAATATCATCATTAGACGTACTCTCGTTGATGTCGGTTTGATGCTCAATGTATGTAGAATTGATCTATTTCCTAAGATTAATATTGATTCATCTTCTCTTCATGCTTCTTTTGTTGAGATTCGTGAGTTTGATAATGTCGATCAACAAGCCCTAGGCATGATAGTATTTCCTTTGAGGTTGAGACCTATTACCATACCCATCCTTGTATATGTCATATCAAAAAAATTACCATATAACCTTCTTCTTGGTGGACCATGGATTCATGCTATGGGTGCAATCCTGTCTACCTTGCATAAATATATTAAGATCATTTGTAATAATTGAGTAATCATAGTTAGGGCTGACCTTGAGGCTATGCACTTATGTGAGATGGCAGCTGATGGTTAGGTTTTAGTTGTGCCTACTCTTATTCCTTAAGTGTCTTCCAATGTGTTGATGTTTACTCCAATAGTACCTACTACAAAGGATACTCTTGAGATAGATTTCCCTAAAGAAGATCATTTTGAAGCAGGAAATCTTAAGTTTTCTCCCTCTATCTCTTCTCAAAAGAATGTGTCTTGGTGATGATTGGGGCTCTTTAGAATTTATAGAATCCTTCAGTGGAGAATATAAAGTCAACCTAATCCACTTAAACCTTCGAATAACATCATCCACACTTTCTATCAAAGATGGTTATTTTCTTGTATTGCAGGATAATGTGAAAATAAATTGTAATGTTCTAAGTGTCGATCCTCCGTCTGAGGAAGATGATCACACTTTTGTTAAAGAGGCTAATGCTAGAAGTCCTGTCAAGAAGGATGATGGTGATCCCATAGAGAATTATGATCCCCATTGTTGGAATAATGCTCTCTATGAAGATCCTCCTCCTTCTCAAGATTTACAAACATGTTATGGCCCTAGCTTTAAACTTATTTCTAAATATGGCTATGGGCATAAAGGTTGTGGGTATAATGAATAAGGAATTCAGGTCCCTATAGAATGTGCACCTCGTAAGAATAATTTGGGGCTTGGTTGCTTGAATGAACAATCTAAATAGAATCCATAGTTGAATGGTGACATGATTTCCACTCAACCTTGTTCTCTCAGATTGATTCATCTTCCCTTTTCTTCTATCTTCAATTCTTCTTCTTGTGAGTAGTCAAGCTTCTCCCCACAAGAGAAAAGGTTGTTTCATGCTCCTCATCCTTTCAATAAGCAAGAGCATATTTTTTCAAGGCTTCTAAATGCCCACTTCATTACTCTTCCTTCTCCTACACGTAAGAAATCACATAAGCATGATAAAGAAAAGCATTCTTTCTATGCATACTGAACCATGGATATTTGGGGTTTCCTATAGACTCCTCTAACTCTTCTAGGGTTTTCCACCTAAAAGGATAGAGATAGGGACCAAAAATGCTAAGGTTTCATTCAAACTATGTTATGTAGGATGTTTTATAAGCTAAATGAAGTAACCTAAATGCAATTAAGTGATTTAAATGAATGAATATGAATGTGAAAACTAAGATTTAAACTTTGTTTGAAAACAGGCTATGATATGCAAGCAACGAACTAAATGAAGAAATAATGTAGAACAGAAAGAAGTAGGATGAAATAGAGTGCACCTGGGAAATGTTGGATGAATCTGGAATGTTGTGGATGTTGAATGGAATCACTAGGATTTCATAGTGGGACTCATTCGCCTAGGGTGGCGAATTAGTCCTCCTACTAGTGAAAAAGTGTTGGACATTGGTTTTTGACTATCGAGATCTAGAATTTGACAAAATTCAAATTTTCAATCCTAAGGTGGGAATCATTCACCACTGGTGGCTAATGAGTCCATCCTCTCCCAAAATTTTGAAAAATCAGGAGACAACTCTGCAACACCAGATTTGGAAATCTCTGATTGTCAGGTTGTCGAGGTTAATTCTATAAGAAATAGATAGAAAACCTTCTCCAAGCTTGAAATATGAATGAGTTGATTTGAAGCACCTAGTTGACTTGTTTAAAAATCTTCAACACCAAAAATATTGTTAAATCTACATACCTAGGTCTACAAACACACATGCACTAGGGGAAAAATGCTTGAGGGTTTGTCTTCGCCAAACCCTACTTTTGGTAATCAAACCCTTAATGAAAGAATGAAAAGAAAGAGAATGATAAACTAATAGCATGCAATTGCAATGAGCTTACCAAACCCTTGATAATGAAAATATGAAGTAATGTCAATGGATGCTCCAAAGTGCTTGAATATTGCTTGATAAGATGTTGTAAGATGCTTGAACGCTTGAATATGATGTATAAATGTTGGAGAATTGTAGGAGATTATGGGGGATGTAAAATGAGGTGAAAATCACATATTTATACACAATTGTGCCTTAGTTAACCATTCACACCTCATCACAGGTCGACATCAAGTGTTTTTTAATAAAAACCCAAAAGGAAAATTTAAAAGTTTTGAATTTGGAGCCAAGGGGGACTCATTTGCCACCCATGGCAAATGGGTTCCACCTAGGACATGAAAATAGGTGTTAGGAATTAAGTTGTATTTATTGTTGCTTATTAGGCTTACATTCAAAAATACACTTAATTAAAGCAAATAAGGGCATAAAGGGGCTAAATAAAGCATGTGAAAGGGATAAATAGTGAAATTGTGCCTAGAAAAGCGTTAAATCTTGTTACAAGACTTTACAACACTTTAAAATAGGATTTGTTTAGTGATGAAAAGTTTATTTTTAGGTGAATTGTAATGAATAGATTTTAGAAGAATGTAGAAATGTCTTACAACACTTCAAAACACCTTCACAAGATGTCATTATTAGAATTTTAGTACCTAAAGATGCATGTTCAAGCAATATTACAACATAAAATTAGAGAAAAATAGATCAAATACCATGAAACAAGACCTAAAAGGAAATGAAAATGATAAGGGGCAATTTTTTTATGGCACATTTAGCCCCTAATTTAGTGAGAGGATGAACTTGCTTCAAACTCACACTAAAGTAGCCATGAACATTGAGAGGAGGGTTCAAATGAACTTATGCTAGCAACATGGAATGACAACAATCAAGAAGGATGATCAAGCCCCCATGATGAAGATCCCATGGAAAACTAAACATAAGAACAAAGGAACACACAAGTGTTGAAATGAATTAGAAGAAGCTTTGATCATCTATCCAACTAGTTATGGATTAGATCTAGGCTGATTGTTTGAAAAAGAGAATGCATAGTCACTCGAGTGAAAAAACACATAATAGTCCACCGGGTGAGAAGGCCCAAATGTACTCACTTTGGGCCATGGAACTTTTGATCATCTGCAAGGTGAGAAAGCCCAAAAAGGTAAGATACATACGCTAGTTGGTATGCACTCACAAACACAAAGGTGGCTATGGGGAAAAGTCATGCCGCTAGGTGGGCTTGCCGCTCAACCATATTAAAGTTATAGCTCCTGATAACTTTAACAAGGTGCCACAAGAAAAAATTTCATGAACAAAAAGAAAGGTACCACAGTCATGCAAGTTGCATTATCCAAGGTGGAAAAAATGAGAAATGTGAAATGCAAAAATTCAAAAATTTAAAGTGTATATGTGTAAAATGTGAAAGATGTTCAAAGGAGTCTTGTTCAATTCATGCAAGGTTAGTCACTTAGGGAACATTGTGTCTAATTCCTCCAAGAAAGTACAAATCAAAGAATAGTATATTCACAACTTAGGGGATGCAGTGTGTTGCATCAGACCACCAAGAGGAATGTAATACATTAAGATAGATCACAATTATGAAAGACATCATACCCAATGTAATCCACAAAGTGACAAACACATCACATAAATGACAAGGCTACACTAGGAACCAAGAATACAAATTAAATAATGGTAATATATGCCCCCACTTTAAAGGAATTGCTACACATCATTTTGTGAGAAATTACTTTAAAGTAGTGAAGGAAAGAAAAAGAAAAAAGAAAACAAGACATGAGAGCCAACTTGGAAAGCCCTATGCCAAGTCATATGTTTCGAAGTTAGGTTGCGTCAGGTCAAGGAAAATGAAAAAAAAAAGAGGGAGTTACCCCCTAGAAAAGAGCAGACCAAACACATAAGGGATCTATGGATTTGGGGTGAGTATGTTTTGTTGTTGCAATGTGTTTATGAAAGAGCTCAAAACTGTCATCATTCCCCAAAGCACATAAAATTTGAAGAATGACACAAAGAGAATGAAAACAAAAGGAAAGAGAACTTTGTTTTGGGTCAACATGGAAGATACATTGTGGTCTCGACTCTTTGCATCATCCTCAAAAGTAAAATACAAGCGAAAGGTAAGAAAATGAAAAGGTGAAAGAAAATGAAAAATCTTTTTGGTCAACATGAAGGAGACATTTCGGTCTCAATGCCTTGTGTCATCCCCAAAAGGAGAACACAAAACAAAAAGAGAAAAAGACAAGGACCTTGTGGGTCAACATGGAATAGACATAGGGCGTCTCTACACTTTACATAATCCCCAAAAGGAAAACGTAAGACAAAAGCGAAAAAGACAATGCACAACGAATAGAAGAATAAAGGTACAAATAGAATAATTGTACAAAGAGAGGGAACATCAAACACATGATACAAGGGAACACAATACACAAATGAAGAAAAAAGGATCAAGTAATGCAAATGCAAGTGAACCATTAACTAAGTTATTGGTTTCTCAATCTTAAATGGTTAAGCGGAAAAGGAATAACATAGTTAAGAGAAAGACAAATGCATTACAAGGACAAGGCTAATAGCTTCTTAGCCCCCCACAAAGTGTAAATGAAAGAATGAGCTGAGATGATTGATGGGAAAGGATCATGCAGTAGTGAGAATAGGAAACTCTACAACTATGGCATCACAAAGGGGTTTAGATTATTTTAAGGTATGACAGGGAAATAATTGGTATCAGTGAAGTGATACTTATCCAGTATGTCCTTCAATGTCTGACATTCATCTATTTGATGTCCAAGAATATGATGATATTTCCAAAATGGTATGTTAGAGTCTTTCAAACAAATAACCAACCTATTCATAGGTGGTAAAAGTTTAAGACCTTTGTTTAAAAGTAGTTGAAGTATCCTTTCACATTCAGGTGGAGGATGTGTAGGAAAATCGATCTTCTTCAATTTGTAAGGTCATTTTCATTTGCTAGATTCTGCTTGTTCATGAATAGAAGGAGGATGAGGACCCATGGGGATCCTAACATCCTTGTTTGTAGAAGAATATAATGGTTGTTCACGTGGAAGGAGAATGTTTAATTTAGGAGGAGTATCCAAGATCATTGTACTAGCATCCTGAAGTCGCCTTGGTTGAAAAGGATGTCTATCCGGATGAGAAGGATCTTGGTATCCTAATCCTATTGTGTGTGCACCGATTGACTATTGTTCAAGAAGTTGATGGATGCCATGTCTATGTTTTGTGTCACAACCTTGTTTACTTAAGATAGTAAAGCCTTTACCATATGTTTCTTCAAGGTTTATAGGAGTTTTTGTGACTTTGTGATCATAAAAGGGTTGTGAGTGTGTTGGGTTAGAGGAACTAGGTCCACTTGAGGGAGGAACCTTAGGTCCTTGATTGATTTTAGGATGTAAATATGCAAAGTGATCAAGAGGTGCAATAGTAGGAATATCTTGTGACTTCATAGATGGATAAAAGGTTGCATTAGCTTCGAGGTTATCAAGGAAATAATTGTAGAACTTATTCATGCTATCATTTTCTTCTCCAATGATCTCTACATCACAAGGAGGACAATCATGAGGAGTTGAAGGAGCATGTGTGAGTTCAATGTCATTACGGTCACAACCAAAGGCACAATTGGACATGTCTACCAATGATTTTAATGAATTCCAAAACTTATTGAAACAAAATGCCATGATGCAAGTAAACTAAGATGCAATAAATGATTAAAATTAAAGATTCTGGAAATTAAAATAGAATGCAAGAAAATGCCAAAAAGATGCCAAATGTTTCTTAAAAAGTGCAGAGGAATTGATTTTCCCAAGGTGGAAAATGAGTCCCAATATGATGTTTTTGTGTGTCTTTTAGGAATTTTAAGATGAATTTAATGTTCTATAGAATGCAATCATGGATGTAGAATGCAGATTTTCAATTTTTTCAATGAGATGCAATGCAAAAATGAAATCTAAATGAAGTTTTCACTAATGCAATATGAAAAGTCCTAGAACGCAAAATCAAAAAAATGTCCTAATTGAATGTTGATGCAAATGTAATCTATGATGCAATATGCAAATGAAATAAAAAATGAAAAGTGTTCAAAATGCAGATTCACCAAAATGAACCATAGATTTTTGGGGTTTCCTATGGACTTCTCTAACTCTTCTAGGGTTTTCTACCTGAAAGGAGAGAGATAGAGCCCAAAATGCTAAGGGTTCATTCAAATTATATTATCTAGGATGTTGTATAAGAGAAATGAAGAAAAATAAATGCAATTACATGATTTAAATGAGTGAATATAAATGCAAAAACTAAGATTTAAACTATCTTTGAAAACACATAGTGATATGCAAAAAAATTAACTAAATGAAGAAATAATGTAGAACATAAAGAAGTAGGATGAAACAGAGTGCACTTGGGAAATATTGGATAAATCTAGAATGTTGTGGATGCTAACTAAAATCACTAAAATTTTGTCGTGGGACTCATTTTCCCATGGTGGCGAATTAGTCCTCCTACTGGTGAAAAAGTTCTAGAAACTGGTTTCTGACTGTCAAGATATGGAATCTAACAAAATTCATATTTTCAGTCCTAAGGTGGGACTCATTTTCCACTAGTGGAAAATCAACCCTCTCCCAAAATTCTAAAAAATCAAGAGACAACTCTGCCACACCAGATCTAGAAATCTCTAATTATCAAGTTGATGAAGTCAATTCTGGAGGAAATGGATAGAAAACCTTCTCCAAGCTTGAAATATGAATGAGTTGACTTGAAGCACCTAGTTGACTTGTTTACCAATATTCAACACCAAAAATCTTGTTAAATCTGCATACCTAGGTCTGCAAACACATGCAATAGAGGGAAAATTGTTGGGGTTAGCAAATAGGAGTTTTCCTTGGTCAAACCCCACTTTTGGTAATCAAACCCTTAATGAAATAATGAAAAGAAAGAGAATTATAAACTAATAACATTCAATATCTATCAACCTGCTAAACCCTTCATAAGGGTATGTGTAGGATCATCATGAAAGAATAGGCCCTTAAGTGGCAAAAACTTCAAAAAAATCAGAGTTAGGAAACTTGACGTAAAATTTTGAATAAGTTATCTATATTACTTCAAAAATGTGTAAGAATAGAATCTTTAGCAAATTGAATGTAGTTTCTAAACTACTAGGTATGTTTAAAAAAAAATCTATTTAGTGAAAATTTGAAATTTCAATGCAGTGGTACTTAAATTTCAAGAAAAAAAAGTAGGTGTCTGTTTGACCACCCTAACCACAATAAAATGATAAAAAATAATAATAAGATTTTAGATATAAGTAGATAATTCATGCCCTGATGTGATAAATATTTTTTTGTAATTTTTTCCAAGTAAATAATTAATTATGAATTTTTGATTACAACTTTTTAAAAATATAAAAACCGTATGTCTAACCACCTTAACTTGGCCAAAACTTCATGAAATTAATTTTTTCTTTTTTTAATCATATAGTATGTGAAGCATAGAATGTGATGCATGTTTTGGATTCAAAAAATGTGATACCCTTTAAAAGTTATAGATGTTTTTCAATTAGCCTATCAATTAGAACTTTAGTCATAATTTGAATAGAAAACGAATAATAATTACTTATTAAATTCAAAGTAAAGCATAATTTATATCAGTGGAAAGCTGAGAATCTCCTTTAAAAACCCTTTTTGTTTCATCAAATTTGGGTAAAAAAATAGTCGTCAGCCACATACCCATAATGCAAATCTAAAGTAATGTCAATGGATGCTCCAAAGTGTTTGAATGCTTGAATATGATGTGTGAATGTTGGAGAATCATAGGAGATTATGGGGGATGTAAAATGAGGTGAAAATCACATATTTATACACACTTGTGCCTTAGTTAACCATTCATACCTCATCATAGGCCAACATCAAGTGTTTTTGAATAAAAACCCAAAAGTAAAATTTAAAAATTTTGAATTTGGAGCCAAGAGGGACTCATTCACCACCCATGGCGAACGGGTCCCACCTAGGACCTGAAAATGGGTGTCAGGAATTAAGTTGTATTTAATGTTGTTTGTCAGTCTTACATTCAAAAATACAGTTAATTAAAGCATATGAGGGCATAAAGGGCCAAATAAAGCATGAGAATGGGATAAATAGTGAAGTTGTGCCTAGAAAAGCATGAAATCTTGTTACAAGACTTTACAACACTTCAAAATAGGATTTTTTTAGTGATGAAAAGGTTATTTTTAGGCGAATTGTAATGAATAGAGTCTAGAAGAATGTAGAAATGTCTTACAACACTTCACAACACCTTCAAAAGATGTCATTATTTGAATTTTAGTACATAAATATGCATGTTCAAGCCATGTTGCAACATAAAATCAAAGCCAAATAGATCAAATACCATGAAATAAGACCTAAAAGGCCATGAAAATGACAAGGGGCCATTTTTCTATGGCACACATACCATCGAGTGCTTCGACAATCCACTAGTGAATGTAAGGTCTTGAAGGATAAAATTCAACAACTTCTTGATTCGAGTGCCATAAACTCATTTATTTTTTGATGGACCTGCCTCTTCTTCAAATGACAATTGATATCGAGGTCTACCTCTATCTTGTATGTTCTAAGTATCTTCCATGGTTCTCCTCCCTTGTATGTTGGGGGAAGTGATAACTTGTTTTGGAGATGTGTTTCCTTCTTAAGGACCCCTTCTCTTCGCTTTGTCTTGCAAATAAAGCATCCATTGAGTGGACTCAATTTTCTTTAGAAGGGTTCTTGAGGGACCTCCTTTGATTTTTTTTATCTCAAATGAATTCTATGGCATCTAGCTTGGGGGTAGCTTGACTAGACCTATCTATTCTATGATTGTCCTACAACACAGCTTGCAGTATCCACAAGCTCATCTAATTAGTATTTCTCTACAAGAATAATAACCTATAGAGCTTATTTGCATCAAGCTTGCCTAACATGTTTAGTCTATGGATTAACATGTTTCTTTGCAGGTGTGCCTGTGAGGCTGCTTTTCAATCAACCTTATAGTATTGAGCACCTATAAGGCCCATCTGACTATATGGAGTCCCTTACATTGGGATTCCATCTAGAGAGAGTACCTAGGGTGGCTTCTTTGCAAGTTTGAGGACCTGTAAAGCACTTTTAATCCTATGGAATTTGTTCACCGTTGGTCTACAAGCCTCCAATGCAGTTTATTCAACTCTATAGGAGAGAATACCTATAAATCCTTTTGTTCACCTTCCATAGGTCTGTGGATCTTTGATGCATTTGTTCAACTCTCCTTGGGTTCAAGGACCTGTGGAGCCATCTCTCTTGGAATTTTCATTCCTTTCTATCTCTTAAATTCTCTTCTTTGTTGTCTCTTAGTTTAATTCTTTGTATATATTGGATTGAAGATTTTCATCTTCTTCATACTAAGTATATCCTCTTTCTCTCTTCAATATTTGTTGCTTCCCCAAATTTTGGGTGAATTCCTCTCTTGAAGCAACTAATCCTCACATTCTTCTCTCCATTTAAGAATTATTTTGTGTGTTACTTCTTAATTTGGGACAATGAATAGTATCGAGACAACCTTCTACATGTTGGAAAAATAAAGGAAAAAAACTAAGAGGGGGGGTGAATAAGTTCTCTCATAAATTTAAATGTATCAAACTTATTAACCTTATTCTTAGATCTAATAAATAACCATGAAAGCATAAACCATCAACACATCAAAAATACACATAACACCAATATTTTTTATGTGTGAACCCTATTAGGGGAAAAAACATGGAGGTTAGTCCACAAGATTATACCCTGTTAAAAGTATAAAGAAGAATAAATGGGGAATGCACTTGCATTCAGGCACACTGCCTAGATCTCACTACTCAGATATAGAAAGGATTACTACCCAAAAGAAGACACACCATCTTACAAAAATATTTGGATTACATCCACAGGATTTTGAACTGGGAAAATAGCATCTACTAATGTGTGATTACAATTTTGGTTAAGCACATGAACACTTCTTCACACTCTACTGACTCTTATTCATACTCTACTTCTAACTTCAAATGATTAAGACATTATTTGCACATCTCATACACAAGCACACCTTCAAATGGAATAAACAATCGCTCATATATATGTACAACAATATATTATATTGCTACATGTCGGCCTCAACAAAATAATAAAATATATGCAAGCTGTTGGCCCAAAACAATAAATAATTTTCAATGAAAATTGACCAATGTGAGCCACAACATAATAAAGACCCAAAAATAAATATTCAAACATGAAAAAACCTTCAAAAATTATTCCTCAAAGATCCACAACATGCTACAACACCTTGTCGGCCAAGAACATGAAAAGCATGAACATGCAAGAGAAATTCTCTAATCGTGAGCATAACAATCAATGAAGATGTGCAACATAGATAGAGAATGATCTAGAAACATCCACAAACATCATGAATCACTAGAGAAGCATCTACAACAACTGAACTTACTAAAATCACATCATCTGCATTCACGAACACCAATTGAAGCAACAAAATGACTATTAGAACACAACTACTCATAACATGATCAAATCTTCATGCAGATCTCTAAAAATTAACATGGATAAACTAGATATACTCAAAAAAATATCCTTTAATCCACAACCTATGATCATCAATGTACTAAAATAACTAATAGATTGAACTTCACTTCACCACTTACAACTTGAAACTTATTTCATTACAATTTTCTCAATATCCTAGACATATACAAATTCTCATGTCTTCAAGGCCAATAGTGTTGACATCAATGACAACCAAATATCAGCAGCACAACCACAACATCCAAAAATTTCCCCCTTTGGCATTGACGGAAACACATGATGTGAAAAACACCATCAACACAACTATCTTTAGCACTTACTCCCCCTTAGGTTCTGACTCTTTTCTCCTCAACTCTTTCACATGACTCTTCTCCCTAGATAATACACAATTTTTCCCATGACTCTTCTCCCCCTTTGACATCAATGAAAAAGATCTCTTTTCTCCACACAAGCTCTAAACCACATATCTAAACATCTAACTACTCCCCCTGATTAGCAGCCACCACAACATCAATTCAGATCAAGATAACACTGTGAAATGCATGGACTGATGCAAGTCAATGCATCTTAGTTCTAATTAGGAGGGGTTATCACCCCTAGCTTCCCTCTGAGATACTCAAAAGTATCCTTAGATAACGGCTTTGTAAAGATATCTACAATTTGTTCCTTAGTAGGCACATACTCCAATCTTACTTTCTTTTCACTCACTTTCTCTCTCAAAAAGTGAAACTTGATAGATATATGCTTGGTGTTTGAATGCAACACCAGATTCTTAGAAATGTTAATTTCACTTGAATTATCATAGAATATAGCAATAGGTTCATCATACAAAACTTTGATATCTTTCAACATCTGCTTCATCCACAATACTTGAGTACAATTGTTAGCAACAACAATGTATTCTGCCTCTACAGTAGATAAAGAAATTGCATATTGCTTCTTACTTAACCATGAAATTAGCTTCTTACCCAAGAAAAATGCACCACCACTAGTACTCTTTTTGTCATTCACATCACTTACTCAATCGGCATCAGTAAAAGCACTCAAACTAAAATCATCTTTAGGATACCACAACCCAAAATTAACTATCCTCTTCAAGTATCTAAAAATCGTCTTCACAATAGTTACATGAGATTCCTTGGGATCAACTTGAAATTTTGCAACAACACATATAACATTCATGATATCAAGTGTAGTTTGCGTCAAGTAGAATAATCCACCAATCATCGATCTGTATCTAGTTTGATTTTCTTATAGAGAATCAACATCTTGTGTCAACTTGCATCCGGTCACCATAGGTGTACCAACTGGATTTGAATCTTCCATACCAAACTTCTTGAGCGATTCTTTCACATACTTGGACTGAGATATAAAGATCCCTTTATCTAGTTGAGTAATTTTCAATCCCAAAAATAATTTCATCTCACCAATTACAGACATCTCAAACTCATTCTACATCTCATCAGAAAACTTCATGCACAAACTATCATCTCCTCCAGAAATGATATCATCAACAAATACTTCAACAATCAAATATTTATCATGATCAATCTTGAAATACAAATTACTATCAGCAATACCTTTATTAAATCCAAGCTTCAACAAATACTTGTCCAATTTGGCATACCATGGTCTTGGGGCTTGCTTACATCCATACAATGCTTTATTCAACCAAAAAACCATATCTCCCTAATCAGTTAATTGAAATCCATCAAGTTGCTCAACATGCACCTCTTCTTCCAATTCACCATTTAGAAATGCTAACTTGACATCCAACTGATAAACCTTGCAGTTTTTGTAAGAAGCATAAGAAAGAAATAGTCTCAAAGCTTCAATCCTAGCAACAGGGGAAAAAGTTTCTTCAAAGTCAATTCCTTCCATCTTAGAATATACTTTACACACCAATCTTGCTTTGTTTCTAACAACTTCACCTTGCTCATTCAACTTGTTTCTAAAGACCTATTTAGTTCCAATTACATTTTTATCCTTAGGTCTAGGAACAAGAATCTATGTATTATTCTTCTCAATTTGTTGTAGTTCTTCTTTCATTGCTTCCACCCAATGTTCATCTTTCCATGCTTCATTGACACTATTAGGCTTAGTCTTTGAAATCAAATAGTATTCTTCTACAATTTTTCTCCTAGTCTGAACACCTTTGTTCTTATCACCTATAATCTGATCTTCTGAAAGATTTAGTCATACATACCTTGTAGTCTTAGGATGTTCTTGAACTTTTGGCTCTTGTAATCTCTCTTTGGCACTTTCACTAGTTCCTTCCTCTTGATTTTAATGATTCACCAAAATGATTTGGACTTGATTTTGAGTCTGAACTTTCTTTCCTATGATTAAACTATTATTCTGATAATCTAAATCATATCCACAAGTTCTGGATGGTCTAGCTATGTCTTCATCAACCTTGACATTTTCAATTTCAACTACTTTCCTCAATCTATTGTTGTAGCACCGGTAGGCCTCACTCTTAGTAGAATAACCAAGAAATATTCCTTCATCACTCCTAGCATCAAACTTTCCTATAGCTTCATCTCTTTTGATATAGAATTTACTCCCAAAGATTTTAAAATATCTAACAGAAGGCTTATGACCATATCATAGCTCAAAAGGGGTCTTACTAGTATCACCTTTGACTTGTCCCCAGTTGAGAATGTAAATAGCAGTACTCACAACTTCTCTCCAATAGATATGAGGAATATTTCCTTCCAACATCATAGTCCTACCAGCATCTTGAATCATCTTGTTGTTCCTTTCCACAACTCCATTTTCTTGAGGGGTCCACGGGGTAGATAATTTTATCTTTATCCCATGCAATTCACAAAAAGAATTAAACTCATGGGAAGTGAATTCACCACCTCTATCTAATCTCAGGCATTTAATCTTCAGACCCGTCTCTATCTCAACCATAGCCTTAAAAATCTGGAATTTCTTTAGAGCTTTAGATTTTTCCCTTAAGCAAGTAACCCACATCAATCTAGAGTAATCATCAATAAGTAACATGAAGTAATTGTCTCCTTGTAAGCTTTTGACTCTAGAAGGATCACACAAATTAGTATTAACAAACTCCAACACTTCATTTGAACAATGTTGTTTGTTGTGAAATGAAATTCTAGTTTTCTTCCATAACTGACATTCCTTGCATATAGTATTAGTAGGCTTTACCAACTTAGGAAGATCTCACATTTCCTAAGTAGAACTTATCATGATAATATTGTCAAAGTTTGCATGACACATTCTCCTATGTCGCAACCAACTTTCATCAACTTGAGCAATCATACAAATTTTACTAGTAGCATTCAGGTGAAAGATGTTACCTTTTGATTTTGTACCTAAAGCAATCACATTTCCAGAACTCCCTAATATTTTCCACTTTCCATTCTTGAATTGAATATTGTATCCCTTGTCAACCATTTATCCAACACTTAAGATATTATACTTCAAAACTTCCACATATAGAACATCATCAGTATTATTCTTACCATCAAGAGAAATATGTCCTCTGCCATGGATTACACTAGCTTTGTCATCACCAAATATTACAACAACACCATCATACTTTTCCAGACTCATAAATTTTCTTTTATCACCTATCATGTGATGAGAGCATCCACTGTCAATCACCCATTCATATTTTTCTTCAACTATGGCTGCTAGAGCTTTCTCCACATTTGTACAACTAACAGATTCAGTAGACATGAGATTATTTTCCTTGATAGCAATAAATACCCATTCATCTTCACTTACATTCCCTTTATTAGATTCATCATCTGTCACACCTTCATCAACAACATAATAGCACTTTCTTTGAAATATAGGCTTATTAGGTCTTGGCTTACTAACTCTTTCTGAACATCTTGATGCAAAATGACCTATCTTATTGCAAGAAAAACATTTAATAGGAAATTTCCCTTTATACTTACCTTCTCCTCTAGCTTCCCTTTTGACAATAAGTGCTTCAAGCTCCTCTAGTTTTCTCTCCTCTTCTTCAATCTCTCTCATTTCCTCCTCATACTTGAATATCTTTCTAGAAGAACTTTCTCCTAGATCATATATTTGTTTATCCTTCTCAAAGGTAGTAGCCTTGAATGCAGATTCTATCTTAGGAAGAGCATCACCAAATTCATTTAACTCAAAGGTAGTAAGCTTACCAATCAACATGTCTTTGGTTACATTTGTTACAGTCCAGAGCTCTCGAATAGAAGTAGCTTTGACTTTGTATGCAATACGAAAGGATCTAAGCACTTTAGCAACAATCTCTAATTCTTACAATCGTCCACCAACACATCTGATACTACACACAAGTTCATTCACTCTTTGTATGAAATAAGTAATGTTCTTATCATCACCCATTCTCAACATTTCATATTTTCCTTTCACACTTTGCAACTTAGCAATCTTCACATTAGCATCACCTTCATAAAAAGTTTCCAAATTTTTCTAGATCTCATAAGTAGTCATTAGATCCATAACATTTTTCATCTTAGAATCAGTCAATGAATTATCTGGCGAGAAGAGTCATGTGAAAGAGTTGAGGAGAAAAGAGTTAGAACCTAAGGGGGAGTAAGTGCTAAAGATAGTTGCATTGATGTTGCTTTTCACATCATGTGTTGCCATCAATGACAACCACATATTAGCAACACAACCACATCCAACACTACATTGAGGTCTCTTTCACTTTTGGAGTTGGGTATGTGCAGCATCATCATGGAAAAAACAGGCCCTTAAGTGGCAAAAAATTCAGAAAAAATAGAGTTAGGAAACTTGACATAAAAATTTGAATAAGTTATCTATATTATTTCAAAAATATGTAAGAATATAATATGTAGAAAATTGAATGTAGTTTCTAAACTACTAGGTTTGTGTAAAAAAAATCTATTTGGTGAATATTTGAAATTTCAATGTAGTAGTACTTAAATTTCGTGGAAAAAATAAGTAGGTGTCTCGCCTAACCACCCTAACCACAATAAAATGATAATATTTTTTATAATATTTCAGATATAAGTAGAGGACTCATGTCCCATGTGATGCATATTTTTTTGTAATTTTTTCCAAGTAAATAATTAATTATGAATTTTTATTACAAATTTTAAAAATATAAAAACTCGTGATGTCCTACCACCTTAACTTTGTCAAAAATTCATGAAATTCAATTTTTATTTTTTTAATCCTATAGTATGTGAAGCATAGAATGTGACGCATGTTTTGGATTCAAAAAATGTGATACCGTTTGAAAGCTATAGATGTTTTTCAATCAGCCTATCAATTAAGACTTTAGTCATAATTCGAATAGAAAATGAATAATAATTACTTATTAAATTCAAAGTAAAGTTTAATTTATATTGGTGGAAATCTGATAATATCCTTTAAAAACCCTTTTCGTTTCATTAATTTTAGGTAAAAAAAAGTCGTCAGCCACATACCCATCATATTGCCACTTTTTGGCCCATCATGATCCTACACATACCCAGTTACGAAAATTATTCCTTGCTTAATTCAAGAATAATTAATGATGAATGGGACTTGATATGACCTTGATCTAGTGTTGTGATGAGTTTTACACATCCACATTAGGTTTTGGGCCCTCCTAAGTAAATTAACTTAACTCTTCCTTAATTTAATGTTGTAAAGTATATTTATTTACACCTTCACATTAAATTTTGGAGGCTTGTAAACTAAGTTGAACCTAATATAGTGTTGTAATGTTCTTTATGTATTCACATGGGATTTAGGGCTCTTATAAGCAAAATAGACCCATTTTTTCCTTAATTTAGTGTTGTAAACTGTATTTATTTACACTTTCACATTGGATTTTGGGCCTTATTACATTTATGACCTTTATATCATCATTAATAGGTCCTTATGACCCCATATTGTGCATCCCAAGGCATATTTCAATCAAAAAACTGACAAGATAAACATAGAAACTTAATTTTTTCACTCCCTAACATCTAAGCTAGCAAAATAGCCCCTATGTGACCCATTTGCCACTTTGGGTGAATGAGTCCCATCTTGGTGGGACTCATTTACCTAGCTTGGCAAATGAGTCCCATTTGAGCTATTTTCAAGGTTTGAGTGGGAAAAATTGGGTTTTAAGTTCAAATTTCCTCTATGCCATCCTTTGGGATCAAATTAGCAGCCATTTGAGTGCATTTCCTATATAAAAAAGCTCTCAAATCATTATTTCATCATACATTCATGTTATCAAGTCAAGCTTTCAAAATTTAAGCATTCCAAGTTTTCATAAGGTCATCAAGATAGGTTTTAAGATCAATTTTAAGGCATTCAAGAGTAGAATTCATGATAAATTGTTGCAGCAATTCAAGGTCCATCATCATGTCAAGGATATCAAGAATTAAGCATGTTATTGAGCTAGTTTTGTGGTGTAGCATTAACTATCCAAGATCGAGCATTATTCTACTCCTATTGTCAAGATCAAGATCTACATCCTTCATGGCCATTTCATGTTAAGTTGCAGATTTATAAGACATCATTTACAAGGCATAATTAAAGGTATCATTTTCCATGACTCATGTTCTTTGTTTCATGTTCCATTGCTTAATTTCATTGTTTCATCATTTGGTTTGATTACTGTTGATGACTATTTTACTCGCAGCAAATAGGGTGAATAAATTCTTCACAAACAAGACCACAAAGAGCCTATCCTTCTAGAAAGATATTGAACAAAGACAACCTAAAGGTAATTCTTCTACAACAAGAAAATATTGGCTTTAGTTCAATCCCAAGTCTCCAATAACCAAGTCATGATTGCACTAGGGTTGCTCTCAAGTACTTATGTGATATTTGTTGTTAATCTCAAAGGGACTATTGTTTTGGATTAAATATTTTAGGCATTGAATTTTCAATTGGATCATAAAGATAGTATCATGAAGTAAAAATATTTGTAGTATTATTTCATGAACATCATGAATTCCTTGATATTACTTAAGTAGATTTAGCATTAAGCATTCAACAATTTCATGGAAAACAAAATATTTTCAATAAAATTTCATCCATTCATTCAAATTTTGGAACATTTTCAAGAATTTAAACATCTACTTTAAAATAAAGCATAAAAATATTGAAAATTAAAAGGTTTCTCCCAATTATTCTCCATGCATGCCCCAAAGAATCAACTAAAACAGAGCAAATCACTTTATACTTCACTAGATTGCTTCACAACTACATATAAAACAATGCAAGCTTTTAAAGAGGGGTTTCGTTTCTGGACACTGAGTAGGTTTTGTATGCACCCTTAAATGGTGCAACATACAGTCTTGTTTGACTAAAATAACAAAACTAGCCACAAAAGATATTGAGATAGGTATCTATCTAATAAGCTCTATGATATTAATCAATGTCTACGTGCATACAAAGTTTTATGTCAGAATGGTTCAGACAATAGGAAAAAAGAAGAAAACTTGAAAAAGTGTGCTATAGAAAAAAGTACCCTTTGCTTGACATGGGATTAGTTCATGATAAATTGGCTTAATGAGGCCTAGATTCAAGTGTTGTGAGGCATTTTATGCATCCACACTAGGTCTTGGGCCCTTATGAATTGAATAACATTCTTTTAATGATGTCTTGTAAAGGTGTTGTAAAGTGTTGTAAGATGCTTTCACGCTTTTCTAGACTTAATTAACCTATTACTCCCTAATTCAAAATTATAAAATGTGTTTAATAACATTATTACATCAATATAGAAGTTTTTTGAAATAAACTTAATGTTAAACTTGTGTTGTAATGTGTCTTATAAATTCACATTGGTTCTTGTGCCTTTCTAGGCTATGTGGACCTCATTTTAGTGTTGTAAAGTGTATTTAATCACACTTTCACATCGATTTATGTGTCCCAAGCCCTATTTGGCATTCACATCATCACTAATAGGCCCATATTAATCCATATTGTGCATCCCGAGGCCTAAAATGATCAAATACTTGACAAAGTTGTATTTTAGACCTTATTTCCTTATCTCTTGGCATTTAGCTATCAAATTAGACCTTGTGGGACCCATTCACCATGCATGATGAATCAGTCCCATCTAGGTGGGATCCATTCACCATGTGTGGTGAATGAGTCCCATTTGGCTCAATTTTGACCTTTGAGCGGGAAGAAAAGTGAAATTTGAGTTTAATATTACTTCATGCCAGGCTATGATGAGGTATTAATGGGTAAAATAGGTGAATTTCCTATAAAATAACCTCTCTAAACTCATTTTTACATCAATTAATCCATTAACTCAATTCACATCTATTCTTCATTATTCATCCACCAATTTTCCAACCAACTTAGGGTTTTATCATTGCAAGATATCAAGAAAGATCTTAAAAATATTCAAGGGTTGAATCTTACTCCATTGTTGCATACTTTCAAGATCATTCATCATGGAAATCTAATATTTTCCATTATTGCATGTTTCATTCCATTCTTTCATCATTTTGGTTTAATTACCTAAACGAGGTTTGAATAAGGCAAACCCCCATGCCCTAACATTCACTATTTTTTCTTCTCTTCTAATGTGTTTGTAGATTTAGGTCCCTTGGAAGCTTGGAAATCATTGAAGATCAAGTTGCAAGGTTGCTCAAGTCTTCTTCTCATTCAAAAAGTCAAAATATCAACAAAATCTCATTTTCAGACTCATAAATTAGAGTTATGGAAGTAGATACCTGTAGGGCATCAAAGTGTCGATCAAAAGCTTCGAAATCAACCTTTGAAAATCCAAAAATTCAAAAGTGGACTCATTCACCATGGGTGGTGAATGAGTCCCATCCCAAGGTCAGTTTTTTTATTTTTACATTTTTAGATACCCTTTTGTCAGAAACGGGTTCCGATACAGTTTGGTAGAATTGGGACTAATTCACCCAAAATGGTGAATGAGTCCCTCTAGGCTTGAAAAAATAGCATCAACATCATTTCAAATGTAATTTCTAGTCTTCCTCAAAGTTCTAGGTGCACACTTTCAGTTTGATTCATTTTTGTTAAGCTTTGCATTCATTTCTAGTTCATTGTTACATTGCACAATGTGTTTTCCAACATATCATAATTCTTGGATTTTGCATTCATAATCAATCAATTGGTTCATATAATTGCATTTAGATCATCTCATTAAGCTCTTAAAGTATCATACACATCCTAGTTTGAATGAACCCTTTAGTATTTTTGGCCCTACTCTCTCCTTTTAGGTGAAAAACCCTAGAAGAGCTAGAGAAGTACATAGGAACCAAAAATCTATGGTTCAAAAAGTTTATGCTCCTCCAACATCCAAAAATTATAAACTTAAAATAAAAAAGGGGAACCCTTTGTCCTTTTATAGAACACAAGGCTCAGATAGGATAAGACAAACACATGAGAGGAAATCCAAGGGACCAATCACATCAAGGAACATGGAATGTAGTGACCAATAGGAGAATTGCAATTGAAGTCAACAGAAGTCAACTCCAATTACACATTGAAGCTCTTCAAGTGTTAATCTTTAATCATTAGGGTTCTTTCTTGAACCAAAACAAATCCGCTCAAACAAAATATAGGAACTTCCCACAAAAATGGAGTAATCAGGTGGAAGTATTTTTCCTATATCTCAGGTTCCTTGATTTGAACATTCTAGGAATAAGTACACTTCTATACTGCATACTTGAACTCCAACATCCAATGATTCCGATACCTGGCACATATTTATAATGAACTCCATTCCAACATGGGATTTTAAAGTGTATCATTGAACCTAGTAACATCATTAGACTTGTTTGCAGATCCAATTTTTCTAACCATCCATACCTGAACTTTGCATCACAATCCATATCTCCTACAATCACAAATTTCACACATTAAATCCCTTGAAAATAAAGAAAACATTCATAACATCTCATGTAAATAAAACCATTATTCAAATGTTAGTACCAAATCTCGTAAATAACACATTTTCCAGCATATCATAAATCCTCATATATATATACTGGATTACCGAAATCATTAGATAATCTTAAAGTTTTAACATTTTCACTTCACATTGCAACTCAGTACCTAGTACACGGTATTCAGCTCCACCCACAAACTTTCCCGAACTTTGGTTATACCAGAACTCCATTTTACCGAACTAGAGCCTTCCATTCAAACTTGCATTACCTTTCACCTTTTCAACTTTCTTTGGTACCTAGTATCCAGTGCCTGAAACATTTACTTTACGAATTAATTTTGTATTAAATATTTCTCTTTGCTATTTACTTCTAGTGATATTTCAATTTTCTAGCTCCTTCCATAAGAGTTATTTTTCACTTGGGTCCCCAAGTCTTTTAGTCTTGGGCCATGCTATGAGACCACACAACAATTACCTAAAAGGGGTTTCACCAAGGAAACCCCCTATTCACTAACAATCAACAAGTTTTCTTCTCTTTACATGTGTAATTGTAGATCTAGGTTTCTTGGAGCTTGAAAGATCATTGAAGATTAGGTTACAAGGATGTTGGAGTTGCCTCCCCATTTGCAAGATCATAGTATTCACTAAAAGGTCATCTATACCCCTAAAATTAGAGTTTCAGATCTAGAAACGTGGAAGAGTAGATTGAGTAGATTGAGAAGAGAAGATTTAGATTTTGAAGTTCCAGAAAATCCAAACTGGACTCATTTGCCACAAATGGTGAATGAGTCCCACTGTAGGTGTTTTTCAATGATCTTTGTAGATTTGGATATCCGTTTTTTTGAAACCTACTCCTATGCAAAAATCTAAAACTAGGACTGATTATCCTAGAATGGTGAATGAGTCCCAGTAGGACAAAGTTTTAGGATTTTTAGAATTTCTAATCTCTATTCAAGTCTCTACAAGTTTCCAAGTCCACACCTTCTATTTTACAACTTTTTGTTTTGTCTTACACACTTTTCTAGGTCATGTTGTAGGTCATTGCATCAAACTAGGGTTTAATGTTGCGTCTTACATTGCATTAGTCTTTTGAAGTTCTTACTTGGTGGTGAACCCCTCTTGTAATATGAAATCATATCCTAGGATACCTTATTGTCAAATCTCTTCCTCCATTCTTTATTGGATTGAGATCTCTAAGGTGTCCTTGAGTGTAGCAAGTGTGAAATAGGAACCCTATCCTTGTGTTTATGCCTCAAAGGTGGGGAGCATCCGTTTCCATTGAATACAACTTTGCTGACTCAAATACTTTAGTTTTTTGTGTGTTCTTATGTGTATGTGTTTTTATGTTCTAACCTCATGATGTAATGGTTTTTTATGTTCTAACATTGTTGTCTTGTGCACGTGTTTCTTGTCTACTACATTTGTTTTGTAGTTCTTCAGCATGGGGGAATGTTTCTTTGGTTTGAAGAGTTATCTGCTTCCTTTATAGTATCCTTTTCATACAGTGATGTTATTTATGATTAGTAGATTTCCTTTATCATGTATATTAGTGTAGATTCATATGCCCACTAAAGTGGGGGAGAAATGTAATGTTGTAAAATTGCACCCCTTGCAATTTCACATACATTCTTGTGTCTGTTGTAGTGTCCACTCCTTTAGCATTTGTGTAGGCTCATTTTAGCCCCTTTCATTAGCCTTTTTCCCTCTCAAGATGCTCAGGACCCATTTTCAACAGCTACCTTCACACATTAGCTTTGCATCAAACCTTGTGCTTTACCCATTCTCATCATTTTGTAGCTTGATGTGTATGGAAACTAACACATTGTGCAAATGTTCATGCATTGTACTAGTGTCTTGTGACATTTCAAAATTCAAACAGTTTTTTCTAAGCATGTTTTCCACTTGTTAGCTCCTTTTTTCAGTGATAGTAGATCGAGATGCCTTGTAACTGCTCGGGAAACTTCTTTTCCCTCTTTAAAAGTCATCTTTTTAATCAATTTGGCCTTCTTCTCCTTCTTGGATTCTATCTTGGACATTCCCCATATTCCTCTTGCTATCTTGCTTACATAGCTCTTTACAACTTACTACAATAGCCTCAAGCTCTCAAGCTTTTACAACATTCAAGTGCATTCTCATAGCACCCTCTACAATGCTCTTGGCTCTTGCAACTATCTTTCTCTCCCTTTGTGGCTTCTTTAAGCCTTGCAACTACTATCTCCCTTACCTTGTGCTTGCAAGCATCCTAGAATTTCACATATCCCATATCTATTGCATCTCTACTTTGTGATACGGGTTCTCCTCCATAGCGAGGTTTGCTTTTATCACTTATTGCATACTTTATTTATCTCTATCTATTTGGCCATTTGTGGAGGTGGGAACACCAAAATAGGGGTTTGACTGAGGAAAACCCCTATACAACCCAAACATTTTCTCTAGATCTTATGCATGTAGGAATTGAAGATATTCATGTGTTGAAGTCTTCATTACTTGGGTTGTTGTGAAAATTTTATATCTCTTATTCTCTTAATTTATCATTTATACTTCACTTTATCTCAGTCTTGTTATGTATTCTGTGATTTTCTCACATTCTAGAAATTCTCAGTAATCTAATTGTTAGAAGTCACATTGTTATTTTCTATCACATTCTCAATTTCTAGTCCATACAAGACACCAGCATGCCTTTGGGACTACCGTACACCATGCTATCATCCTTTGGTCAAGAGCCCATCAGTTTTTTTTGGAAAACCTCTGTGATATACACTTTCTTATTCTAGAACTCTCACTTTGTTCCCTAAGGTAGTTTAGGGTAGTTCACCCCTTGGGAATCTTCTTAGAATAAAGAGAATCATGAGTAGTGAATCCCCATTCTCTATAGTCTAAAATAAGTAGTGGCACCATATCCCATCTACTAACATATCCAATTTATTATTTGTTGCATGCATCAAAGTTTCCCACAATGCACTCAGTGCATAAACAAAGAGTAACCCCTTGTGTATAATGTCCATCCAGGGTGATTCTTTGAACTCATAACACAATGAAAAGATCTTTTTTTTTCTACCCTCTTGCATCCATGCATCGATCTTCTTTCCACACCTAGATATGTGTAAAAAATTAAACTTATCTGAACATGTATATATATAAATTAAATTTAAATTTTCAAAATTTCAAATGTAATTTATACATACTCGTTATCTCCCAAAACACTCTATGTGGAATGTTTTGGTTCATTCTTGAAGATTTTTTAGCCTCATTTGATGAAAAGTGTTTCTTACACCATTCAACAACATCATGTGCATCATTTATACGATCTCCCAAATAACTCATTTGACGCTTTCTTATTGCATGTTTGATACAAGCTCCTACACCATCATGCTGACCCTTTCCATGCCCACTCTAAAAGAAACTGCAAACATGTGGTATTTTGTAAAATTAATGATATCTCAATAGTGCATAAAATGGATGTGATTATTTGAATTGTGTCACAGATCCATCTAACCATACAAAATTATTTTCAAATTTTACACCCCTGCTTCTCAAATTCTCAAAAAAATTGTAAAGAAATGTTGTACAAAAAGTGTGTCATGCTCTTTATCATCACTTTATAAAAGTGATATTCTTTCTTAATGACTCATTGTTCATTTTCACTCTCAACACCATCTAATTTTGATTGTGCATGTTGATAACACACATGAACCATAATAGTGATCTGCTTTGAAAAGTAATATTTCGATTGAATTCTTTTTGATGTACAAAAGAGTGATTTTCTAAAAAGTCAACTACTGATAAAATTGTTCCAAGTGGGAAAGTATCTCTTAATGTTCAACCTTGTGGATTCTTTCCCAAAATTTATTTGAAACTTTACGTACTTGTAGCTCTTCCAATTTACTATCTTTGTTAGGTTAATATCTTCGTTTCTCGAAGGAAATTTAGCCAAATTTCCGCATGGTTCACAAAGTCCTTTTATGTAGTTTATTTGAGGTCCATTTTCATTATCACATAACATGGATTTTATGAAAAAACTTACCTATTTGGGAGGTACATTTTTAAAACCATAACTTTCTTCTCTGATCTTTCAGAATACATGATAGTAGAGATTAAATTCAATATGATAACAACAACAAAAAGTTTCAAAAACTTGTTCATCTTCACATAATATGGCTTTAACCTTTCAAATATTGTTTGCCCAATCTCTATTTGATCCAATGGGTATGTGCAAGATCATCATGGAAAAAATAGGCCCTTAAGTGGCAAAAATTTCAGAAAAATTAGAGTTAGGCAACTTGACGTAAAAATTTGAATAAGTTATCTATATTATTTCAAAAATATGTAAGAATAGAATCTATAGAAAATTGAATGTAGTTTCTAAACTAGTAGGTTTGTTTAAAAAAAAAAATCTATTTGGTGAAAATTTGAAATTTCAATGGAGTAGTACTTAAATTTCAGGGAAAAAATAAGAAGTAGGTGTATGTCTAACCATCCTAACCACAATAAAATGATAATATTTTTTTATAATATTTTAGATATAAGTAGAGGACTCATGCCCTGATGTGATGCATATTTTTTTGTAATTTTTTTCCAAGTAAATAATTAATTATGAATTTTTCATTACAAATTTTAAAAAATATAAAAACTCATATGTCTGACCACCTTAACTTGATCAAAAATTCATGAAATTCAATTTTTCTTTTTTTCATCCTATAGTATGTGAGGCATAGAATGTGATACATGTTTTGGATTCAAAAAATGTGATACCATTTGAAATTTGTAGATGCTTTCCAATCAACCTATCAATTAGGACTTTAGTCGCAATTTGAATAAAAAATAATAATAATTACTTATTAAATTCAAAGTAAAGCATAATTTATATTGGTGAAAAGCTGAGAATCTCCTTGAAAAACCCTTTTCATTTCATCAATTTTAGGTTAAAAAAATCGTCAACCACATACCCATCATATTGCCACTTTTTGGCCCATCATGATCCTGCACATACCTCAATATCTAGATTTGGCTTGACTTATGCTTGATAACTTCTTGCTTGTTGACCCCTTTCTACATGTCACAAAATATTGTACAAATAAAGTGAGAGATGATGCTATATAATTGGAGTTGAGTTCATATGAAATCAAATGAAATCAAATATTCTTGAACTTAATAATTCCATGGAATAAATGCAATTGGAAATAGATGATAAGAAATTTAGGCTTGAAATGAGTTTAAAACTTCACTAGGTCAAGAGAAATTATTGCATATGAGTTTACATGTGCAAGCCAAAAAAGTGAAAGGTGATGCTATAAATGGAGTAGAACTTGAATCAAATGAAATAAAAGATTCTTGAACTTAAGAATTCCATGGAACAAATGCAATTGGAAAAAGATGATAAGAAATTTAGGCATTTAAATGAGGTTCCAAGTTATGATAATGTCTATGCAAGATGACTATTTTTTCAAATTTTCAAGGTATAAATAATGCCCAAGGATAATACCAAGATGAAGAATCAAAGTGATAATAGTCAAAATGTCAATAGTGTCAGAATGAGGTCAATATTTTGAGTATGTCTAAGGTATGCACCAAATGTAATGCAAGTGTGAAAGGATGATGGATGTGAATGGTAACATGAACTAAGAGGATGAATAATGGTATGACAAATAAGCACCTTGTGGATAATACAAGGTAAGGTTGCTTGATCAAAATAGGATAGCCAAGGTTAAAAATCTCATTTATCAAGACATCATTGATCGGTAAGGACTAAAATGAAAAGTTGAAAAAGGTGGTCTCAAACTAGAGCCTAGTGAGTTGAGGAGCCAACCTAAATGAAAAGGACTAGGATAATGGAACAGTGAAGTTAAGTTAAATCTAATTTTGGAACTATGGGATGCTCTAAAGTCTGACAAGTTACTAAAGCCAAAACCTATCGCAAGGTGTATGCAAGCTAACAAATGACTTAAGAATTAAGATCTTGCATTAATAGGTGAATCAATGGTGGTATGAAGACTCTTTGGTAGTGAGGGTAGATGGATGGAGGACTAGAGCTCATGGATGGTTGGTACATGGAGGATTGATAAATTGTCTTTTGAAGTCTAAGGCTTTTTGGGCTTGACCATTGCAAACTAATTGCTATCCAACTTGACTATGAATCATATCAAGGTAAATTGAAGACATGGTGGTGAGGTCTAAATGACAATGCAAAGAATAGGATGAAAATGAGGTATGCAACTAGACTATGTTTTTGGTGTTTTCAAAGTATAGGATATGCCTAAGGATGATACCAAGTTATGGATTCAAAGTGATAAGATTTCAAGGTTTCAATAGGATAAATTTCATAATGAAGTCCAAAGCTATGGTAATGTCTATGAAAAATGATGTCTAAGGTATGCCAAATGTAGTGCAAGTGTGGGAGGATGATGGTAATATGGCCTAGGATGATGACTAAAGGTATGACTACTAAGCATCTTGTGGAAAACCCAAAGTAAGGTAGCTTAATCAAACTAAGATAACCAAGGTTAAAAATTCGGTTTATCAAGACTTCAATGATGTTAATGACTAAATGACAAGGTTTGACAAAGGTGGTCTCAAACTAGCCTTGTGAGTGGAGGAGCCAACCTAAATAACAAAGGACTAAGATGATGGAAAAAAAAGTTGAAGTCAAGACAAATCTAATTTGGTCACTATGGACTAGTCTCAAGTTTGATAACTTTCCAAAGCTAAGGTCTACAACAAGGTGAATGCAAGCTAGAGGATGCCCTAATTTTTTTTTTTATGGTCAATGTGCAAGCTATGCAATTATGGATGGAATGGATGAACAACTCTAGAAGTTTGCAAGTATATGAGAATCTCAAAGGACTAAGTAATCCTTAGGATTGATCAAAAACTGATTTTATCTCAGTTTCCCCAAAACAAATCAATGACAGGAAATTGTGTCACTTCAAGTCTCAATTGCAATGAATGACAGTTACTTGCATCATTCTGGAAATGTAAGTTATGGTTTTCAGTGTCACAGTTGTAGCGAATGATAGTTAGTTGTGGTTCATAGTGTATCTTGCCTAGTTTTGACTAAATTTTTACCAATGTTGTGGTGATTTCATGAAGTTTGATTTTTGTAAACATAGAAAATAGTCTAAAGGCACTTGTTTTGTTTGGTTTGAATGTGAAAATTTTTAAATGTGTATGAAGACAATCATAGACAATGCACAACATAAGATCACAAGAGATATTACTTGTTGAGTCCCTACTTGGATTGCTCCAAACACCTAGACAAAGCAGACAACTAGAGATCTCGGTGGTAATAGCCCCCCCTTAAATGACACGGGATCACCAAAATCTCTTACCACCTAAGATATGAAAACCTTGAGGGATTTCCTATCTCTACAATGAATGGTGGAACATAGGGCAGCTTCAGAATGACAGTTCCTGCACTAGCAAGTAAAATGGGTTTTGGCCTCTAAAACAAGTGGTTCTTAATCTACGTTTCAGGGTAATATTGGTGCCTATACGTGAGGTGAGATTATCTATATAAAGAGGCATCCCATTACCTTCATTAGAAAGGATTTTGACTTATCTCATAGATACTAAGGGTGACACTCATCTATATAAGACATCCACACCATGTGATTAAATACTTTCCCAACAAGATGAACATGAATATTTATATAGCAAGCCAAAACAAAGTACCACTTGGGTCGTTTCCTCTTTCAAGGAAGGCCCTCTAAGGGTAGACAAAAGCAAGATAAGTATGTTTTTTTATCTCAAATATCGTACAATGTGAAAGGAGAGAGCATACACAATGACATTTTTCTCACACTCACATAATGTTCATTTTAAAGCAAAAACCAAATGTGTGGATGATTATACAAATTCCAAGAGATGATTTTGATTCTCAAGATCACCAAATGGTGTGAGAGAATAGCATACACACCTAAAGGAAAAATGAAAACCACAAGACAATGAAGAAACTTGTTCATTTTAACCCTCAAAGCAATATGTGAAAAAGACACTTGATGCAAGGTTAACTTTAGACCAATGAATGAATATGCAATTTATTTTTACCTAATGAGTGAAAGATGCAAATTATTGTAAATTTTAATCCCAATGACATGTAAATGAAAAGTTAATTTTAAGTGGAGTTGAGCAAATGGAATCGAAGTTTCTTGAACTTAAGAATTCCATGGAACAAATGTAGCTGGACATAGATGATAAGGAAAATAGGTAAAATGAGGTTCCAAGTTATGGTAATGTTTATGCAAGATGAATATTTTTTAGTATTAACTTCCAAGTTATCTATCATGGTTTTCATAATTGGAAATAGATTTATAAGGAAAAACATTGAGGTGTCAATGAAGGTCCTAAACACACACAAGAGAGAGAGAGAGAGAGAGAGAGCTCACCATGATCAGAAAAGATAAACCCATGTATATAAAGATATAATAATTAGTATTAACTTACAAGTTATCTAGCATGGTTTTCATAATTGGAAATAGATTTATAAGGAAAACATTTCAAGGTGTTAATAAAGGTCCTAAACACACACACACAAGATAGAGAGAGAGAGAGAGAGAGAGAAAATAAATAAGCATATATAAGTGGAGTCAAGAATAAATGAAATCAAAGATTCTAGAACTTAAGAATTCCATGGAACAAATGTAATTGGAAATAGATGATAAGGAATTTAGGAAAAATTCAAAACTCCACTAGGTTGAAAACAAGTGTATTGCATATGAGTTTATGTATGTAGGAAAAAAAAGTGAGAGATGATACTATAAGTGGAGTACAACTTTCAAATGACATCAATCTTGATTCTTGAACTTAAGAATTACATGGAACAAATACTATTGGAAATAGATTCAATTTAAGGAAATGGCAAAATGAAATTTCAAAGTCACTAGGTTTTGTAAATTGGATACATGAATTTACATGCAAACAAAGAGAGTGAGAGACGATGATCTATTTAAGTGGAGTTGCAAAATTGATACCAAAGATTCTTGAACTTATGAATTCCATGGAACAAATGTAATTGGAAATAGATGATAAGGAATTTTGGAAAAATGAGTTTAAAACACTTGACTAGGTTAAACAAGTATTGCATATGAGGTTACATACATGCAAGCAAAAAAGTGAGATCTATGATTCTATAAGTGTAGTTGAGTTCAAATGAAATCAAATATTCTTGAAAGTTTAAGAATTCCATGGAACAAATAAAATTGGGAATAGATTCAATTTAAGGAAATGGAAAAATGAATTTTCAAAGTCACTAGGTTTTGTAAATTGGATACATGAATTTGCATGCAAGCAAAGAAAGTGAGAGATGATGAGCAATTTAAGTGGAGTTGAAAAAATGAAATAAAATATTCTTTAACTTAAGAATTCCATGGAACAAATGAAATTGTAAATAGATGATAAGGAATTTAGGAAAAATGAGGTTCCAAGTTATGGTAATGTCTATGCAAGATGACTATTTTTTAGTATTAACATCCAAGTTATCTAACATGGATTTCATAATTGGAAATAGATTTATAAGGAAAATATTGAGGTGTTAGTAAAGGTCCTAAACACACACAAGAGAGAGAGAGAGAGAGAGGAAATAAGCATGCACCTTATTTCCTTCTATGATAATTTTCCAAGTTTTGTTCACACCTCTTTTGTTCTTGTTCTTTTGAATAATTTCATTGAGCCTTATTTTTTCTTTTTCCTTTTTCTCCCATTTTCTTCTTCAACTTAAACATGACTCAAAACATATCCTCTACCAAAAGCACATTCTCCTCCAAATTTTTGCTTGATTGATGAAAATGCAAAGTTGTCTTCTCCAATATTTTCCTTGATTGATAAAAATGCAAAGTTTTCTTCTCCAAAATCTGCCCTCCTTGATGAAAATGCTAAAATCTCTTCTCCAAAATCTACCTCCTTGATAAAAATGCTAAAATCTCTTCTTCAAAATCTGCTCTCCTTGATAGAAATGTGAATTAATCATGCAATGATATGGAAAACTGAAAAATAAGCTTATATTTATATGCATATTAAAAAAAATTAAAATTAAAATGCATTCATTGACCAAGGGTTTGAGCAGACATCAGGCAAGAGTTCACTCTAACCACCTCGACCAAAAAAAATTTTAATATTATTTTGAAGGGGTTCAAGTGAACACACATTTGCTCAAACCCGCTTTTGAGCGAATAGGTCAAGGGGGTTCGCTCAAACACCCTTTTCTCCCCCTTCTCCTCCTCTGCTACCAAATTTTTGGAAATTTTTTCCTTTCAAAGCTCAGGTTCAGGATGAAAATGGAGGAAACTTCAGAGAACCAACTAGATGATGGTACTCCTCAGAACGAGCTAACCATCAAAAATGGTTTTAATATATTATAGTTTTATTATGTAATTTTTTTTAGTTTAATTAAACATAGGTTTTTCACTAAAAATCAAGCTCTTTGTTTTTTACATGTAGAAAAATAGTAGATTATCAAAAAAAAAATTGAAAAATATGTTCGGGCTAGGTATTGATGTCCTTGATCTAGTAAGAGAGAATTAAATTTTGATACATACAATAAAATTTATGTTGTATATGGTCCTCCTATGTCTGAATTGTAATTGGTTTGACTTCAAAACTTGATTAAGAAAAAAATATTTAATAAAACACTATCAAACCAAATGAACTTGATAGATATCATAGTTACAAAGCTAAATTCTAAAAATTTAGAATTTTATCCTTCATAGAAAATTTTTTATGTTGTTTATGGTTAGCATCACTCCTTAAAAATGGTGTTTTACTTATAAAAACTAGTTTTTGAAGGAAATGGAAAAATAAATTCAATATAATTCAAAAAAACTAAAAAAATATACATTTAGAATCTACAAAAAAAAAGTCACAAATCACTAGTTCGCATCATCTTCAAATTTCTCATGGTTTGGCAACTATAGGTGCCTGAAAGTGAAGATTTAGTTAAAAAAAATCAGTTCAATGTCCAATTTGGCCAAAAATTATAAACCGGTATTGTGGGATCACCCCAAGTTCCTAACATTGAATTATTTTATTGATTATTTTAATCCAATGTTTGTATTCATTCAATGATGTCACTTTGTGAGACTTAGAATGGTTAGGTGCCATTTTACATGGTAAGTGACTAAGATGATATGCATCCCCAATTTGAGGAAAGAGGCACCACACATTGTGTTACCCACTATGAAGCTAATTATATGGCATGTTTCAAGTTGTAAGAGTCTATCATTGATTACGATGGACATTATGAAAGATCATATCATATGACAAATTATGATAGTTTAAGAGTTAGAAATCAAAAGCTTTTATGATAGCTAGGACCCTTTGCATGAAGGTGTGTTGCATGCCAAGTGGGACCATTTGCATGCATGCAAATTTGTTGCATAGGTGGTGGGAAAATGCATGTCAAGAGTTTTATTTTGTATGCATGCAAACTATGTGACAATGGCATGTGGCAATCCTTGGTGTCCACTTGGGACTCTATAAATAAGAATGTTTTATGTTGAGGACTAGAGGTGAATTATTCATTGTAGGGTTATGCTTTCAATTTTCCTCTAGAGAAGTGAGATGTAAGTCTCCATGTTAAATACTTTGAGATTGCAATTTTATTGTAACATGTTTGTTTTTGTAGATTAATACATTGGTTCAATGCTTTGAAGTGTGGGGTTTTCTACTTGAAAGTATTTCCCCATGTATATTGGTGTTTCTTTTCTTTTGCTTATCTTTCTTCTATTCTTCTTCTTTCATGTTCTTAAAGTGTTGGTTTTCTATCATTATGCTACTAAAATTTATTAGATCTATAAGCTAGACATAACATCTTTTCTCTAAGGGTTAATGTGATGGGAAATCAACTATGTCAGTTTCCATTTTAAAGGAAAAGTAGTATGTTCTTGTATCAAGTTGTTGGAATTTTGATAAAAAAGAAACATAAGATATTGGAAGGTGCATACTAGGTTTTCCTTTCACTTTCAACATAAATATACCTCATTCATTTCTATGAAAATCCAGTTTATACCCTATATCATTGGTTGAATGTGTTAAAATTTCTTTCTCCAATGTTGGTCATTTATTTGTATCTATCATTGAAGATGTTATTTGAAGCCAAATAGACAATTTTATGTTGAATTAATAGTTTTCCTAAATCACACCACTTGATTTATTTTTTTATTTAGATAGAATAGTGAGGGTTCTATTGGCGCTACCCTTGAAAACTATAGCCAACATACAAAGAGATACAAAGTAGAGATTTAAATGAAACTTCTGCATTAAGTAAATTGAATATTCTATTTGGTGAGAAACTAATAGCAAACTTCTAGTACTAAAAACTATATCAAATATTTCAACTATGTTACAATTTTTTTTATTATTCTATGTAAGTTTACTGTTCCTTAAGATAATATATATCAATCACATTGATTAACATTTTTTTAAAATCATTTTAAGATTGAGTTGTCTTATCAATCCTAGATTTTTCATCCATGCTATGTGGGTTTGCATTAAAATATCCATCTAGCATAACCAAAGAATTTGAGAGATATGACATAATTACTATAGTTGATCCCAAATTCTCTTCTTTAGGACCTACAACCCAACTAACTATAGACATTGCTAAGAAAGAACCAAAGGTTAGAGTAGAGGCTTTTATACTTGTATAGTTACTAAATTTCCAACCCCTTTGATGGTGATATTGACTAAAGCTAGAGACTAGACAATAAAAAGTCCATTAAAGGTCCAAAATGCTTCTACAAAACATCTTACCATCATATCTATTTGTTTATTAAAATATTAATATTTTATTTTCTTAATTTTGTTTCTTGAAGCAACAAGATATTTGTATTGGACACATCAACCTAAATTATTACCAGATGTCTTTTGGTAAAACAATTAAGATCCTTAAAATTCAATGATGTTATCTTCATTGTTTATTAAGGAGTGTTTCCTTCTTAAATTTCAAATCATATTAAGTAATTTTATTTGATATTTTAAGACACCATCTTTAATTTTTTTAAACTTATCGACTACCTATCTTTATTTGGATATTTATATTTAAGATTTTGATTGACTCACTATACACTTTTTATTGCTCTTAAAATTGATCATCAATTCCTCTATTAAATAAAATATGCTCATATTTTAAAAATTATTCATTATACTTATATTTAAAAAATAATTAAAATATTTTTTCCTAATAAAAAGATGTTGATTTACAAGAGCATCTTTACCTTTATTAGTATATGATAACTATATGAATACATATACAAGTATACATTTAAACTAGAAATATTCCTTTCGGGTAGATATGACTTCGTCTCGTGGTTGTATATTTCTTAGTGATATTTTTTTTAACGTCATGTTTGATTATGTGATCGACTTCCAGAATGGTTCCGGGACAATGTCCTTCATAGTCCACCTTACATCAAATTTCAGAATATTTGGCACGCAAATATACGTGCTCTCGAAGTTTCCTACTACAAAAAAAGCTGAGGGTAATAACTGGTCAAAAGGGACGCGGCGAGAAAGTCATACAATTATATTATATTCAATATTATACGCGTTAAATTTGCTTTAAATTCCAAGCGATTTCTTAGTTTTCGAGTAAGAAGCTTATTTGGGCGGAAGCGGCCACCCAAAGCAAACGTGAGCTCTGGTCGAACACAATTTAGTTTTGTTTTCTTTTCTTGTCTCATATATATTTGCTTGGTTTGCATGTTTTCCTTGCATTTCTTCACTGCTCCGAATTGCCGACCCACTATCAGTTTATTTGTGTTCATTAAGTTAAAAGTTTCAAATATCGATCGAGATTGAAGATATAGGAGGAGGCAGAATTGTGATCTGTGCATAGCATATTGTAGGATATATAAGTACCTCCGACATCATGACCATAGAGAAGCTTAGAATGGTCCCCACGTTTAGCAACTTTGTTACTACAAGCACATTAGGTAGCAATAATTTGCTAAATATGGAAGAAATGTTAGCCACAGCAGAGATATTGATTTCCGAATGGGACACAAATACAAGCAGCAAAATGCTCTTTCAGAGCACCGCCGAAGAAGTCCGTATGTACATGGACACAGTCGAAAATCTCCAATGGCTCATGGAACATTTGTCCGCCAGCGGCACCAACGCTGCCGAACTCATCCGCGCGCAGCGACTGATGAAATTATCGATGACCCGTCTGCAGAACGAGTTTCACAAAATTCTGTTATCTAATTGCGAACCCTTCAATCCGGACTGCGAGCCGTCGGCCCGGCAGTCCTCCTGTTCGAGCACAGAGGACAGCATCACTACTTCCACATCTTCTGACGGCGACGACGACTACAGCAGCCAATCCAGCTCCGACTGTTTGGCAACAAATAGAATCTGTGAATTGAACATGGTTCCGCTGGACGCCGTGGTAGATCTGCGGAATATAGCGCAGCGCATGGCGAAGAGTGGGTACGCGAGGGAATGCGTTCGAGTCTTCGCTCTCACTAGAAAATCGGTGGTGGAAGAGAGTTTATACAATCTGGGCGTGGATAAGGCGAGGTTGAACGATGTTCGAAAAATGGAATGGAGACTCCTGGATGACAAAATCAAGAAATGGATATACGCCACCAAAATCGGCATCCGAATTCTGTTCGCCCGAGAGAAGCGACTGTGCGTCGATGTGTTCGAGGGACTTGATAAGATGAGAGATTCTTGTTTTGCCGAAATCGCCAAGGAGCGCACAGAAAGGCTTCTCGACTTCGCAGAGGCCGTGGCCTCCAAGAGCCGGACACCTGAAAGAATGTTCAGGGTGCTCGACCTCTACGAAGCGCTCACGGATCTTATGCCCGACATAGAAGACACATATTCTCAAGAACTCTGCCGAAGCGTGCACGAGCAGGCCAAGAGGATCCTGGTGCAACTGGCGAGACGGCCCGGGGGATTTTGATGGAATTTGAGAAGGCCGTTGAGAAGGAGAAATCTAAGGTTCCCATTGCAGGGGCCACTGTTCATCCTCTCACCAGATACGTTATGAATTATCTCTCTTTTCTCTCTGATTACAGGGAAACTTTGGCAAACATAATCACAGACGCACCAGAAGAGCTACCGAAAGCCCTACCCGACAACGAGTGGAACGATCTCTGTGCCCCGCTCTCCGGCCGCCTTGGATGGACTGTCTTCATCCTGCTGTGCAAGCTCGACAAAAAATCCGATCTGTACAAAGACGTGTCCCTGTCATACCTCTTTCTCATGAACAATCTTCACTACATAGTACAGAAAGTGAATGGCTCCGAGCTCAAATGTATTCTGGGGGAAGCGTGGGTGAGAAAACAGTGGAATAAAGTTAGGCAGTACGCGGTGAAATATGAGAGGACGGCGTGGATGAAGGTGTTGTCGTGTCTAAGAGACGAGAAAGTTCCAGAAAAAGGCGAAGTTTCGTCCAGGGAGAGTTTGAAAGAGAAATTAAAAGGGTTCAATTCAGCGATGGAAGAGGTGAAGAGAAGGCATGGTGGATGGGTGATACCTGACGTCAGCATGAGAGAGATGTTAAGGGTTTCGATTAGGGAGAAGTTGATACCGTCCTACGCTTCGTTTCTTAGCAGGTTCAGAAGCCGGTTTGAAAGCGATACGTACATCAAATACACGCCTGAGGAGGTGCAAGACCTTTTATTGGACATGTTTAAAGGCAGCCCCTCATCCGATGACTGATTTATGAACATTCTCTTTCCTTTTTTGTAATATTAAATTTATGTTAATATATACATATTTGATGAGGAAGTGTGCTTTAACGTGACCGGGCAACTTACATTTAAATAATTGATGTTCAGTTCAAATCAAATCAAAAGGGAAGTTGCGTAAGGATTACCTTTGAATTCTACACCGCCTATCCCTTCTTCCCCGAGCCCGCAAGCAAACAATACTACAAAACGAAAAGAGATTTTTTAATAATGTTATTTAATTATTTGTCGATTAAAAAATATATTATAAATAATAATCTATAAGGAAATGTATTTGTAATATAGATTGATTTTGATATATAATAAAATTTTGTTTTAGTTCATCAAAACTATCAATTGTTTTTATATTAATAAAATTATCAATTGTTTAGCTGATTATAAGTGTGAAACTTAGAAAAATTTAAAAGGTAAAATTGAATGGACATTCTAGAAGTATTGTAATAGTTCAATTTTTCTGGAGATTTAAAAGGGAGAAATTGGCTTGTAATATTTTTGGTTGATATAAAGAGACTAACTTCTAATTTATTTGATTGTTTTTACACTGAATATTTATTCTTTGAATATGTATATTTAGTCACCAACTTAAATTCAATATTTGTAAGTTTTCCAAAATTTCAAAATATAGTTAATTTCACGATTGTATGTTAAAATATGTTTTAAATAAAAAATCGCTCAACAAAAATTTAGTTAATTATATTAAAATTAAATAATATTTTATCCTTCTTAATGGGTTGAGAATGTATATGCATGTATGAATTTGTATGTTTAACAAAAAAAATAAAAAAATATGCTTTCACCTTATTCATAATCGTTTATGAAGGAAAATATTTATATTTGTTTGATAACCAATATCTATAATCTCTAATATAATTATCCTTAAATGTACAAATGCACAAATACAAGTGTTAAAAAATACAACCAACATATTATAAAAGAGAAAAACGCATATTTCAAATACATAATAAATATTCGAAACATAAATTCTAAACATCTAAAAACTTAAAATAACACATAAAAGCCTTAATTCTATCATTTTAATCTCACATAAGCTCCTTTTATATAAATGTTTAATACATATTCATATCCTTTAATGCAATGAAGGTGGAGCTCTTAATTACTTATTAATGTAATAATGATAATTACCCATTTGTTTTAATCTGATACCATAGTGTAGAAAGAAGCTATAATTCCAAATGATATTGACAATTTTCAGCTCGACCTTAAAATTATGTTGGATACATGTCAAACTAAGAGTACTCTACCAAGAATAAGAATGACATTGTCATTGATGTTTCGTGTATTTGTTCTATTACATTAATTTTATGCATGCATATATATATATGTAGGAAAGAATAAAAAATGGTATCACATGCATGAAGGAAAATCTAGATTCAATTTTGTTGGTTTTCAGAATAGTATGCCTCTCCCTTCAAGCTTGATTAGCTTATAAAATTTTGATATAGTGTTATCAATAGTTGTATATTTCAAGAAGTCATATATATCATAAAATTTTGTATACTTCCATGAAATATTTCAACTTTATTGTGAAATTTTATTCAAATCGATCAAATTTATTAGGTTTGATTAAAAGATATATTAAAGAAATAATAATTTATATGTTCACATATAAGTTGACTAGTAATTTATGTTTTAATATATAAGTCTCAATCAAATTAATCTAGGCTAATCAAACGAAATGCTAATCAAATGAAATGCATACACATAAGTGTAAATTAACTTATCAATGAATAAAATCTATGGGACTAGATAACCTAGAATTAAATGGTAAGTTAAGAAATTAAATGTGATATAAAATAATATTTAGTTTCAAGAATGACGTGAATAGATAAATTTGACAAAGTGTATAATTTGATGGTTTGTTTACAAAAATTAGTTTTTCATATGTGTCCTCGATTTGGAATGTTGTGCATTGAACTTGTAACTTTTTCTTGCTTGAATTTGTAATTCTAGGTCATTTTAATAGCCACAAATTTATGATATACTTGGCATTGATTTTATCTAGGTGATAGTTGTGTACTTAGATAATTTTATATTCAATTGATTATTCATCCTTCTCTAAGTCTCAAGGGATGGAGGCATATAAAAATATCTTAAGAAGGTTGCTAGATCACTAGGGAACAAATTATCCTAGGTCAACCCCTAGGAGAGTCTAGTTTTTAATGGTCATTTTGTAGATTGGTTAGTGACATGCAAGGGTGTAACTATCCTTTATGATAATTCTAAAGTAAAAAATATTTATTTTAGCACAAAAATAGATCTATTCATCAAATAATGACCAAGAATAAATACATATGGTATGATCAATTACTCTATCTCACTAGACTAACTCTTGAGCCATGTGATTTTGACTAAAAAACTAGTATGGTCAAACAATAATGACCAATTCAATAGGATAAAACATCTTAATACTTTTAGATATTTTACATCACATAGATCACATAGAGAATGGTTTCATTTCTTGGATCATGCTCATGTAGTTATAGATAGATTATTTTGAGTCTCCATGTATTTTTTTATGTTTCCTTGGATAACCTTGCACATGTGGATGGTACTAAAAAAATTAAATATCCACCCCCTCCTCTTTATTCTCTTTCTACATATTTTCATACTCATATAATTGATCTGAATAGATCATAGGAGTAGTGATGTAGTCATTTGAACTATCAAGTAATAGAGACATGCATCAATATTCCACTATCTTCTACTACTTCTTGCGAACAATGATTTTGGATTGCCCACACTGCTTTAGCTCCTTCTAGGGTTTTTCACCTAAAAGGAGAAAGGAATGGAGTCCAAAATGCAAATGTCTACACTCAAAGTTAATGTGAATGGGATGTATTGTGTCTAACTATGATCTATGAATGCACTGATCTAAAAAGAAAATGATTTATGATGCAAAACCTAAGAAATGTGAAGTGTTGTAAAACACACTGTGATATGCAAAACCACCTAAAAATGCAAGTAAATGATGAAATAACTGAACATAATTGGAGAGGATCACCTACAATTTGAAATCTAATGTGGAGAGATTCTAGAATCCTAAAAATTTGACTAAAAATGTTGACTAGGACACTTACGCTAGGCTGGGTTACTTTGTCCCAATTTTAGGAAAAACTTGCCAGAACAATAATCTATGGGTATCCAAAAATGAAAAAACCACTTTTCAGGCATAGAAGTGGGACTAATCTGCCAGTAGTGGTGACTTAGTCCACCTACAGTGGTGCAGGAGCACCTAGAGAGTATTGGAAAACACTAGGCAATTTTGGAAGCCTAGGAAGCAATTTTGAGTTTTTATACTTCAAGGTCATGTTGACCATCTTGCTTTGTGTTTAAGATGTTAGGACATGTTAGAAGGAATTTGGTTTAGTAGTTCTTGGTAGATTGGATGAGTTTACTCAACTTGTGTTCCTTTAGGTTTCTCTAGGAGCTAGGAATAAGCCCAAAATGTTGCATTTATGCAATTTTGGCCTTTTGAGGTGGTTAGGTTTGACAAAAGGGAAAAGCAACTACCTTGGAAGCTTTTATAAGGTAGCCCTCGAACTGGAATGAGGGTTAGAAAAACATTGGATTTGTAATAAGTTTGAAGATTGTGAAAACAGCGACAGTTGAGAGTGCTTTTTCTTTTTCTTTTTGTTCTATTCTTGTTCCTAAAGCAATAGTAAATGAATTGATCAAGGCATTTAAAGTAGTTGAGAATGTGATCAATTTGTCTTTAAGCATTGTTGGTTACAGTAGATTGTTGGTTTCTCGTTTCCAAGCATTCTTGTAAATTCTTTATTCTTCTTTCAATTTACAGTCTTGACTGGTAAACTGTGAAAATGGAGTTGTAGTTTACATTTCCACTATACTTGAAGTACGGGCTTGTTGGAAATGTGGCTTAACTCCATGCTTGTACATAAAGTAGGGGTAGGAGTCCTTAGCAGTCAGAAAATGCTGGCAAAAGACTATTCCTAGGCGAGCTTGACAGTGCCTGGCTAGGACAGTCAAGAAGTGCAAAACACAAAGGTTGTAGGGGTATCAATTCATTTGCAACCCAAGGTGTGTGGTGGATGTAGGGGTCTTGGAAAAGGTCTCGCAAGAAGGCAGAGTCTTCACCAAATCATTTGGTGGTTGAAGGAGGCAGACAGTTCACTGACTGTCCAAGAAAAGGCCTAAAAATCCCTAATTCCCACAAAAATAGGGTTAAGCCTAGTACAGCCTGTGAAGGCCCAAAACCCCAAAATTCCTTGAGAGGTTGGAAATTGAACCAAGGTCTCAAAAAGAAGTATGTGATGAGCCTCAGTAGGATTGGAGTTATAGCCTAATTTCTCAGGCTAAGAGGCCTAATTGGGGCTCAAGGGCTACTAGCCCATCTTAAACCCTAGACTAGGGTTTGAGGGAAGTGATGGAGATTTGAAGGCTTGTGACTGATCAAGAACCATGGAGGGATGGTTTTGAAGCTATAGAAGGCACCAGATGCCCCTGCAACAAGTTGGTAAGGTTTGGAGAGTTAGTTGGCCTTTAGGAAGATTAAGGGCCAAGGATAGAATAGAGGAGTAAGCACCAAGATTGACTTGGTTAGGTGTATACAGATGATAGTAGGGTTGGCCAGGAGAACCAGGGGTGCCTAACAAGCTTTAGGACCTATAGGTTAAGAAGGTGGAGAGTAACACCAAAAGGGGTTTTCCTAGGAGTGACCCAGAGCATGGGACAGTGATTGTCTCAGCTAACCCTACCCTATCAGATTGGTATCAGCCCAAGTTAAATATTTGGGAAAGAGTAATATATGTCAGAGGTTGAGTCAAGTGACACTACCATCATGGTGACAAATGCACAATTTTCCAAGATGGTTGAAGAGCAGGAGGAAGATAATAGACAATTAAGGGAAAGGATAGCCCAATTTGAACAAGCAGTGAGGACTGCACAATTTGAAGGAAGGCTACCAAAGGAAGAAGAGGTTGCAGAGGAAGACAAGACCCATGAACCTGACCCTTTCTTGAAAGAAGATCCTCTCTTGAAGGCATTGAAGGCCTTGAGTGGAAAAGCATTTGAAGGCATACCACTATTTAGTGGGAAAATGGAAGTTGATCTAGTCATGGATTGGATAGAGGGAATCGAAAACCATTTTGAGTGTGATGGAGTCACTGAAGCACATGAGGTAAAGGTGGAAAAATCAAGACTAAGAGGATCTACCTTGACATGGTGGAAATTCATTTAGACAGAGAGGGAAAAGGAAGGAAAGCAGCCTATTTCAACTTGGAAAGGAATGGTTGCCAAAGTAAGAGAAGCCTATATGCCAGATGACTATGAGATTCAGTTACACAAGAAGAGACAAAGCCTAAGGCAAAGAGACCAAGATGTAAACACTTACACCGAGGAGTTTCAAAAGCTTTGAATGAGGTCTAATGTGACAGAGGATGAGAGTCTCAAGGTGGCTAGATACCTTAATGGCTTGAAGTGGAACATTCAAGAGGAGATGGCTCTTTTAAGTCCTAAGACAGTACACCAATGCTATTAGTTGGACATAAAGATTGAGGAAAGAAGCAAGAGGAAGCAAGATCAAGCTTCTAAGGGAAAAGGCAAAGGCAGAGATCAAAGAGATCAAAGAGGATAGCGTGGTGGCTACCAAGTTAGAGGCAATGACCAAAGAAATCATGGAGAATCTAAACTCACTGAGCATGGAGGAGAAACATCTTCTAGAGATGGATATAATAGAGGTAGAGGACCTCAAGGGGGTTCAAATAGAGGAAGAGGAGTAGGCAGGAGCAATTCATATTTTGCAAACATGAAGTGTTACCATTGTGGACAAGTAGGTCATCCTACTTATAAGTGCCCAGAGAAAGCATCTTCATCAAGCAATGAGAAGAGAGTGGCTTATGCACAAGAGGACACAATGAGTCCTAAGTCATCTAAGGTTAGTCATATTGAAACTGAAGTATTAGAGAATTTGATGTTCAGTAGAGTCTTGATCAGACAACCAATTAAAGAAGAACCAAAACAAAGGAGAGCACTATTTAGAGTGAGGTGCAAGATACTTGGTAAAGTGTGCAAGGTCATAGTAGATTCAGGTTCAATAGACAATATCATCTCAGAGGAGGCAGTAATGAAACTAAAATTAGAGAAGGTACCCCATACTAACCGCTACAAAGTCACATGGCTAAACAAGGGACAAAGTGTTTTAGTAAATGAGCAAGTAACGGTGGAGTTTTCCATTGGAGGGTACAAGGACAAGTTAGTTTGTGATGTTTTACCCATGGATGCATGCCATCTACTATTGGACAGACCATGGCAGTATGACAAGAGTGTCATATATGATGGGAAAGAGAGCACCATCTCATTCAAGAAGGATGGGAAGACTTTTAAGTTGCAGTCATTCACAGAAGAAGAAGAAGGACAGTCAAAGACACCAAACATCATGTTGAGCAGTGGCAAAGAGTTCCTTAAGAACCTACATCAAGGGAATGAAGGACATGTGGTTGTGTTACAACCTAAAGAAGAGGACAAGGATGAAAATATAGTCTTACCAGAAGCAGTCCAAAAGTTACTTGATAAGTACAAGAGTATAGTTAGTGATGGTACACCTGCAACTCTACCACCAAAGAGAGCCATAAGTCATGAAATTGACTTCATACTTGGAGCCTCATTACCTAACAAAGCAGCGTACAAACTCACACCAGATCATAATTTGGAGGTAGCTAGGCAAGTGCAAGAATTATTGGATCAAGGATTGATTCAAAAGAGCATCAACCCAAGTGCAGTACCAGTGGTTTTAGCAACCAAGAAAGGAGGTAAATGGAGGTTATGTACTAATTCTAGAGCAATAAATAGAATCACAATCAGATATAGATTCCCTATCCCTAGGATTGAAGACTTAATGGATTGTCTTGGAGGAGCTCAGTACTTCACAAAGTTGGATCTCAAGAGAGGATACCATCATATCAGAATTAAGGATGGTGATGAGTGTAAGACAACTTTTAAGACAAATGATGGGTTATATGAGTGGAGAGTGATGTCATTTGGTCTCTCTAATGCCCCTAGCACATTCATGAGGCTCATGAATGAAGTACTCAAGGACTTTACAGGGATATTTGTGGTGGTATACCTTGATGACATCCTCATATATAGCAAGACAGTAGAAGAGCATTTGAAACATGTGGAGTTGGTTCTTAGAAGGTTACAAGAAGAGGAGTTGGCAATCAATCTAGAGAAGTGTGACTTGTTTAAGAAAGAGCTACTCTATTTGGGCTTTGTAGTGTCCAAAGGATCATTGAAGATGGATCCAAGCAAGGTGGAAGCTATCCTAAACTAGCCTACACCAACCACAGGGATAGAGGTAAGAAGTTTTCATGGATTAGCTTAATTTGATAGGAAATTCATAAGGAATTTTAGTGGTATATGTGCACCAGTCTTAGATACAATCAAGGGTGGTATAAAAACTAAGTTTGTGTGGACTCAAGAAGCTGAGAAAGGGTTTGAAAGACTGAAACAAGAGGTGGCAACTCAACCAATTCTCTTATTACCTAGTTTTGACAAGTTGTTCACTGTTGAATGTGATGCTAGTGGAGTGGCAGTAGGAGGTGTGCTTAGTCAAGAGGGTAGACCTATAGCCTTCTTTAGTGAGAAGCTCAATGAAGCAAAGAAGAAGTATTCAACCTATGACTTAGAACTTTATGCTTTGGTTCAGTCACTTAGGAAATGGAGGCATTATCTTCTACCCAAGGATTTTGTAGTCTTTACTGAAAATCAAGCACTTAGTTTTATCAACACTCAAGAGAAGTTAAGTAATAGGCATTTGAAATGGATGGAATACATCTAAGCTTTTACCTTCACCATCAAGCACAAGAAGGGACAACTAAACAAAGTAGCTGATGCACTAAGCAGGAGATTGTTGATAGTCCAAGAGATACAAATCAAGAGCATTGGCATAGAGAGTTTCAAGGATCTATATGGAGGGGATGAAGACTTTTCAGATGTCTATAAGGTATATTCTAACTTTGAGAACCATTTCCATAGTCAATACTCAGAGTATACTTTGCAAAGTGGGTTATTGTTTAAGGGAAATCAGTTATGTGTTCCAAGAGGGTCAATGAGGGAAAATTTGATTCAGGAAAAGCATAATGGAAGTCTTAGTGGAAATTTTGCAATAAATAAGACTTTAGAGCTAGTGCAAAGATTCTATTATTGGCCTAAGTTGGCAACAAATGTTAGAAAATATGTGGAACAATGTGTTGTGTGTATGAAAGCTAAGGGAGGAGCTAGCAATGTTGGTTTGTACCAACCCCTATCCATTCCAAACAGACCATGGGAGTGTGTGAGCATCGATTTTGTGGTAGGCCTTCCTAAGACCAAAACTGGTTTTGACAGTGTTTATGTAGTAGTGGATAGATTTATCAAGATGAGTCATTTTATCCCTTGCAAAACTACTCATGATGCTAGTTACATAGCTCATCTTTTCTTCAAGGAGGTAGTAAGGATCCATGGACTTCCTTTGAGCATTGTTTCAGATAGGGATGTGAAGTTCATGAGTCACTTTTGGAAGACTCTATGGAGTAGATTGGGAACAAATCTATCATTTGAATCAACTTACCATCCTTAGACCGATGGTCAAATAGAGGTGGTTAACAAGGTGCTAGGTCATATTCTAAGGTGCTTAACTAAAGAATATGGATAGACTTGGGATATGGTTATCTCCCAAGCTGAGTATGCTTATAATGACAGTGTCAATCGGACCACAAGGAAGAGTCCATTTGAGGTTGTGTATGGGATGCACCCAAGAGGAATACGTGAGCTCAAAGATATTGGAACTATGGAACATAGGAGTGGACATGTAGAAGACTTCAACCAGACCATGAAAGAGATCAAGTGCAGGTGAAGAAGACAGTCACCGAGGCTACACAAAAATTGAAGGAGAAGGTAGATATGTCAAGGAAAGATGTGCAATTTCAAGTAGGGAACTATGTTATGGTCCACCTTAACAAATCAAGGTTGCAGAAGGGAATGTCAACCAAGTTGCAGATGAAGAGAGTGGGTCCATGTAAGATATTGGCCAAGTATGGCAAGAATGCATACAAGGTGGAGTTACCCACCAATCTAGGAATCTCACCAGTGTTCAATGTAGCTGATTTGATCAAGTATAAGGGGACAATCAATGATATGGATTAGAACAATCAAGAGATCTTTAAGGACATCAGCAATGTCTCCTTACCTGGTCAAGACAAGCCTCAAGCAAAGAAGATCTTGGAGTCAAGAGTCCAAAAGTCTACAAGACACAAGGTGTACATGGAGCACCTTATCAAGTGGAAGAACAAGCATGAATCAGAAGCTACATGGGTACAAGAAGATCAGTTCCAGAAGTTTGGTATTGACCTATCATTGGTCTCTCCTTCCATTCCCTAGTGTTTGGGCTGAGAGGGGGAGAATGGTGCAGGAGCACCTAGAGAGTATTGGAAAACACTAGGCAATTTTGGAAGCCTAGGAAGCAATTTTGAGTTTTTATACTTCAAGGTCATGTTGACCATCTTGCTTTGCGTTTAAGATGTTAGGACATGTTAGAAGGAATTTGGTTTAGTAGTTCTTGGTAGATTGGATGAGTTTACTCAACTTGTGTTCCTTTAGGTTTCTCTAGGAGCTAGGAATAAGCCCAAAAATGTTGCATTTATGCAATTTTGGCCTTTTGAGGTGGTTAGGTCCGACCAAAGGGAAAAGAAACTACCTTGGGAGATTTTATAAGGTAACCATCAAACTAGAATGAGGGTTAGAAAAACATTGGATTTGTAATAAGTTTGAATATTGTGAAAACAACGATAGTTGAGAGTGCTTTTTTATTTTTTTGTTCTGTTCTTGTTCCTGAAGCCGTAGTAAATGAATTGATCAAGGCATTTAAAGTAGTTGAGAATTTGGTCAATTTGTCTTTAAGCATTGTTGGTTATAGTAGATTGTTGGTTTCTCGTTTCCAAGCATTCTTGTAAATTCCTTGTTCTTCTTTCAATTTGCAGTCTTGACTGGTAAACTGTGAAAATGGAATTGTAGTTTACATTTCCATTATACCTGAAGTACGGGCTTGTTGTAAATGTGGATTAACTCCATTCTTGTACATAAAGTAGGGGTAGGAGTCATTAGCATTCAGAAAATGCTGGCAAAAGACTGTTCCTAGATGAGCTTGACAGTGCCCGACTAGGACAGTCAAGAAGTGCAAAACACAAAGGTTGTAGGGGTATCAATTCATTTGCAACCCAAGGTGTGTGGTGGATGTAGGGGTCTTGGAAAAGGTTTGGTAGGAAGGAAGATTCTTCACCAAATCATTTGGTGGTTGAAGGAGGCAGACAGTTCACTGACTGTCCAAGAAAAGGCCTAAAAAGCCCTAATTCCCACAAAAATAGGGTTGAGCCTGTGTACGGCCTGTGAAGGCCCAAAACCCCAAAATTCCTTGAGAGGTTGGCAATTAAACCAAGGTCTCAAAAATAAGTATGTGATGAACGTCAGTAGGATTGGAGTTATAGCCTAATTTCTCAGGCTAAGAGGCCTAATTGGGGCTCAAGGGCTACTAGCCCATCTTAAACCCTTGACTAGGGTTTGAGGGAAGTGATGGAGATTTGAAGGCTTGTGACTGATCAAGAACCATGGAGGGATGGTTTTGAAGCTATAGAAGACACCACATGCCCCTACAACAAGTTGGTAAGGTTTGGAGAGTTAGTTAGCCTTTAGGAAGATTAAGGGCCAAGGACAGAATAGAGGAGTAAGCACCAAGATTGACTTGGTTAGGTGTATGCAGATGATAGTAGGGTTGGCCAGGAGAACCAAGGGTGCCTAACAAGATTTAGGACGTATAGGTTAAGAAGGTGGAGAGTAACACCAAAAGGGGTTTGCCTAGGAGTGACCCAGAGCATGGGACAGTGATTATCTCAGCCAACCCTACCCTATCATATAGATTTTGGGAGTCTCGGGATAAGATCCTATAGATTCAAGTCTACACTTTCTTTTCTAATAGGTGTCCAATCTTGATTCTATAGAAAACGGGATAAAAAGGGTCTCCAAGCTTGAATTAGGGTTATGTTGACTTTTTTAACTTTGAAGACTTATTGACCACTTTTTAACACCTATTTCTTTGACAAATCTTCCTACAAAGTCTGCAAACACACATGCAAAGAGGGAAAAATGGTTAAGGGTTAGAGTATATGGATTTTCCTTGGTCAAATCCCACTTTGATAATCAAACCCTAGATAATGGAATGAAATGGAAAGAGAATGATAAATAGACAACATGCAATTTCATGAACTTACCAAACCCTTGATGTCTAAATCTGAAGATATGCAATGAAGTGCTCTAATGGATGACTTGATTGTGCTTAGATTGCTTGAATACTTGAGAAGGATTAAGTGAGTGAATGCTTGAATGGTTGATGAATTAGGAGATGAAAAATGAGGGGGAAAACCCTTATTTATACATGATTTTACTAAAATTTCCCAAAAATAACACATCACAAGTCATCCTCAAGGGTTAGAGGACAAAATCTCGCTAGAAAATTAAAATAATTTTGAGTTTTGTGCCAAAAAAGACTAAGTCACCCCTATTGGTGACTTAGTCCCACTTAAGTAAATTAAGTGGGTGTTAGGAATTACAGGGCATTAAATGTTGTCCAATAAGAATATCGTCAAGGGGGTCAGAAAGTGTATTAATAGGTCATTTAAACATGATAAATGGTTAAATTAGTGATGACAAGTCTAGAAATGCATGAAAGTTAGTTACAACACTTCACAACAATTTAAAATAAGACTTGGTAAGTGATAAAAAGGAGTTATTTAGATGAATTATGATGAAAGTGTCCTAGAAAAGTGTGAAAGTGGGTTACAACACTTCACAACACCTTTACAAGACAACCTAGAAGTCTTAATGATTCACAACGGTCCAAGACCTAATGTGAATGTGTTGGCCACATTACAACATTAAATTTATGAAAAATCAAGTCAAAATTCACTAGGAGGGCCTGAACATGAAAAAGTAGAAGGGTTACTTTTTCCGTGTCCATACTTCTACGTAGCCTAGTGGCACATCTCTAAATGTATTAAATGATTATTTTCATTCTAGGATAATTCATGTTTATTAGATATAGTACACTATGATGCTTACTTAATAGATATCTCATGTATGTTTGCTAAGAATAACTATTGAGATGTAGAGGAAGCTATCAAGGACCTGATTTTTATCTTTGATGGCAATTATGTAGAAGCTTTGTTAGCATCTTCTTTGGATTTTATTCTCTCTTAATATAAATGCTTTTGAGATGTTATCTTATATATCTATACTTGGGAATCTTAGTCAAATAATAGCACTAGGGTATGTGCAGGATCATGATGGGCCAAAAAGTGGCGATATGATGGGTATGTGTAGGGTATGTGGCTAACGACTTTTTTTAACCCAAAATTTATGAAACAAAAAGGGTTTTTAAAGGAGATTTCCAGCTTTCCAACAATATAAATTATTCTTTACTTTGAATTTAATAAATAATTATTATTCATTTTCTATTTGAATTATGATTAAAGTCCTGATTGATAGGCTAATTGAAAAACATCTATAGCTTTCAAATGGCATCACATTTTTTGAATCTGAAACATGCATCACATTATATGCTTTTCATACTATAGGATTAAAAAAAAGGTTGAATTTCATGAAGTTTTAACCAAGCTAAGGTGGTCAAACATACGAGTTTTTATATTTTTAAAAAGTTGTAATAAAAAAAAAAATTAATTATTTACTTGGAAATTTTTTTTTTTAAAATGTGCATCACATTGGGACATGAGTCCTTTAATTATATCTAAAATCTTATTAAAAAATATTATCATTTTATTTTGGTTAGGGTGGTCAGACAGACACCTACTTCTTATTTTTTCCCTGAAATTTAAGTACTATTGCATTGAAATTTCAAATCTTCACCAAATAGATTTAAAAAAAAAATTAAATCTAGTAGTTTAGAAACTACATTCAATTTGCTATGGATTCTATTCTTACATATTTTTGAAATAATATCTAGATAACTTATTCAAATTTTTACGTCAAGTTGTCTAACTCTATTTTTTTGGAATTTTTTTGCCACTTAAGGGCCTATTTTTTCCATGATGATATTGCACATACCCACTACTAAACATACACACATGGATTGATGAATCCTTAGTTTATAATCCCATTTTATTCCCTCATATTTTTCATGTATTGGGAATAACTTGAACATATAGCTATGTGCCCATCTCTTCTTTAGAGAAAACACATTGTTGAACAAAATTAGGTCTTAGTTAACATTTGTCATTCATCAATTTTTGGTGTGGAGGGATATAAATTTTTTTCTTAGGGATTTTCTATCCATAAGCAACTTACTAAATATTCTATTTAATGATTATTTTTCAATACCAAATTTGTGATTTTTAATTGATATTTTGAAAAAAAAAATCCATTATTTTTCACCCTAAGATATCAAATTTAAACCCTAAAGAGCTATTTATTAGCCTTAAAATTTGAAATTAAAACCATAAAGATTTAATTTAAAACCCTAAACAACTAATTTTTCACCCTAAACAACTATTTTGAAACCCTAAAAAGCTATTTGAAACCCATAAATTTTTAATTGAAACACTATATGATTATTTTGTCACCCTAAAAAGTAAAATTTAAACTCTAAAAAAATATTTTGAAACACCAAACTATGCAATTGAAACCCTAAATGGCTATTTTGAAACCCTTAAATTTTCAATTGAAACCTTATGCAACTATTTTTAACCTAAAATGTCAAATTCAGACCCTATATAACTAATTTTTAACCCTAAAATGTCAAATTGAAACACTATACAACTATTTTTTTTAAGGAATCTAAGGTAGTAGAACAACTTCCTACACTAATCTTGAGAGTAGGGTTATATATGCAAAAAAGATCTAAACAATTACATAAACTTAAATAGAAATAGAAATAATCATAAATAACATTCATACCATAGACCAATGATTTGTGTTGAGAAAACTCTTTCATGAGAAAAAACCCACACTCCAAAAGCTACCCAATATATTATTTCAAAAATAAACAAGGTTACAATATACTTGCAGAGCAAGCTTTCTCACAGGAGTATTACTAACTAGAGATCTAGAGGAAACTCAATAGCTATAAGACTCTTGCACCCAACCTCTATCTTATGTATTTAAGATATACATGATACAATACATGAACCTATCAAATGATACTACAAAGCCTTGAGATAAAGGTACCTAAAAGGTGGTGCCCATCCTCATCTCCAATAACAAATGTCTATGATGTGTCTGTTATCTCCTAGAAATGCACCCTATGCAAATTTATGGAAAACTCGGCTTTCTAGAGAAACATGGGATCATTTTGAGGCTGTGGGTTACCTAAAGTTGAAATGAAGCTCCAGATAAGGCCAGCTCCTAACTGGTAATATCACTTGACTACTAATATTTATAAGGAAAAGGGAAGGAGGAGTTCATGAGAATGAAAATTAAATCTTATGGTGATACACCAAATTTGTTCAAACATGTACAGTTGCTTAGCACATAGTTTTCAATCAACTAATAAAAGATGATATGCACAACTCAATACTCATATGATACTGCATAAACAATTCATAGGAAAGCTACGATACATACAGTCCTAGAAGGATGGTAAATTCTCCTCACAACTAAAACTATTTGCATCACCAGCATAAACTACAACGTGCAATATACATATCTCCTCTGCTCAAAAAGTGCCATTAATGAGACATATTAACAAGGAATAGGAAGACTCACATGTAAATTTATCAATCATCCAACACACTTAATGAAATAGATAACTGAGAAGGCAGAAATTGCTTTCTTTATTGATCTCCAAAACTCTACCATACAATATCTGTAAATGAGTTACAAAACTCAGTATTCTCCTCTAAGGACTCATATAAGTCACAAAGCAGAAAAATGCAAGTAAGAACTATCTACAAAAAGAGGCAAAAAATCCATATATACGAAAACTAAAAAGTCTTCGCCCCCTTCTTTAGGGTTTACAAAATATCAGTTTTTTAGAAGGGTCAACCCTTAGATCTTTTGGAAATAAAGTTAATGCATTCAATGTGCATACTCCGTGTCCATGGATGGTCCTTTAGATCTTTTCCAACCATGCATTTAATGTCCACTCTCGAACTTCCTTGAAGAGCTACCTTCAATGCCTCTGGAGCATTACCATTAATATCGATCTACCTTTTGCCAGTAGACCTCACAACTATCCCCGAGATTGACGACTTCTTCTTTCTATAGATTGACTTCCTCTGCAAGCAGCTTCAAACTTTCCCATTAGATCTCCACACCATTGTTCACCGAGCTGCTCCATCACCTTTGATCTCTGAATAATTCTATGTCATTTATGCTCTATTGATCTCATTCACAGGGGTAATCAAACAATCAAATGGCTAATGGTTCACCTTTAGTTCTCTCTGATTGGTTGAACATATGCCATGCAAGATCCTAGGTGGTCAAAGGTAATTTAGCCAAAATTGCATATTGGTGAGACACTGGTCGTGTCTCCCCGATGCGATTATGCTCTATAGTAGTGATCAGCATAGCTTACCACTGTTGGCAAGACTTCTCATTGAATGCAAAATTTATATCGATATTATAGAAAAGCATCGGCAAGACAATCATTTTTGGCTAGACATCATGGCAAGCTCTCATGAATCATACCGATATTGCCATTTCATCGCCTAGACATCCGCATTCGGTAAGAGTTCTTGTTGAAGTCTACAACAAATCCATCGCTATCGGCAATACTTTCTCAGTTGGCAGGACTTTTCACATTCGGCCAGACTTTATGCCGAAGGAAAACTCTCAAGGAAAGACCACCTTCATTCGCTAAGACATCATGTCGAACTCAAACCCTGCGGCCAGGAGTCTTATCGATTCCAAATATCCATTCGATGAGACCATATCAGGTCAGCAAGACCTTTCGCCGAACTCAAGATCTTTCAGCAAGCTCATTTCATCTCGAAAAGACCCTGCTTGGTCAACAAGACTTCCTCCAGTTGGAAAGACCTTTTTCCAAACTTAAATCTTTCGTCGAGACTCTATCGGGTCGGCGAGACATCATGTCGAGTCCCTTTCTTTCGCCCCGATCTCACTTTACTTCGGCAAGACCCTATTGGGTCAACAAGACTTCTCAGTGAGGCCATATGTTGCAGTGAGAGCTCATTCTGGGACCACTACCTCATGTTGGCAAGACCCTATTGGGTTGGCAAGACTTCTTAGCAAGGTCTCCTTGTTCCGGCAAGAGCTTATTTCACTTCGGGGAGACTTTGCTTGGTCACCAAGACCTTTCAGTGAACTCCTTTGTTTATGCCAATGCTGTTTCACTTTGGCAAGAGTCTACCCTATCGGTGAGACTCTACTTGGTCATTGAGACATTACAACATACTCCTTTCATTCACCGAGACTTCTCCTTGTTGGCTAGACCTTTCACCGAACTCCTTTCTTTTGGTGACGCTAGCCCTATACAACTGTCAGCGAGACCTTAGCAGTTGGGGAGACATATAAAAACCCACGGTGAATAAAATGTCTAGTCGACCGATGGATCCCAAATGAATATAACACACTATCAGTTGGCAAGACATCTGAAAGGTCCCAGCGAATTTCTTCCTCGGGAGTTTTATGCCAAATCTGACTGAGGCAAGGCTTTCCAATAGACTTCCTTGTGAAATAGCATCAGATAAAGACCTTCCCAATGAAATCCGAACACCTACACACTGGGCTCAACCCTTATGGGAGCTACATTTAATCCATGTGCCGAATTTAAAACATAATTTCCCCTGATTGAGCCTGTAGGTGAAAATTGGGTAACATTTATGGCGACCTCAGCTGGATGTTTGCCTACTAAACCTGAAAACTAGTAGCCTAGGTCTATCCATTGGGCTTGGAGTCATTGGGAAAACTTAGAAATAGATCAAGAGAAATTTGTACATGGCTGTAAGTCATTTGTAACTCATTAGAAGACTGGAAACTTATTGAAAAAAGGAAAACTATAGAAGGGAAAACTATCTAACTGTGCTAGAACAACATGTAGAGAATGCAACAAGAATTAAACTAAAGTGCAGAGGCACTTATTGAAAGCATAAAACCTATTCTAATATGTACAATGATGAGCTTATCAAACCTCAAAACAAGGCTTGAGGTGTATCCCATTGATTGGGATAGGAAGCACTTCACCATTAGTTGTGGCCAGTTGGTAAGCATTGTGTTCTTTGTAGTCTTTGATAATAAATGGACCTGTCCACATGTTGTCAAACTTGGTGTAATGGTCTGGCCTACCCTTTAGAACATCCCATTTCAGCACAAGATCTTTAGCCATGCAATCTCTTGATCTAGTTTTCTTATCAAATGTTCTTTTAGTCAAGGTTTGCTGACGTTCCATGTTCTTCATAGCCTTGTTTCTAGTTTCTTATAACTCCATCAGCTGAGTATATCTTAAGGCAAGTGGATCAGTCTACTCAAACAAGACTAGCTAACTGGTGATGTCCAAGGCAGGTAACTCAGTAGAAATAGGGTATTTTTCTTCTTTACCATACACCAACATATAAGGTGAGTTCCCAATCACTTTCTTAGGGGTAATTCTTTCTGCCCAAAGAGCAGTCTTTAGCTTGGCATGCCAATCCCTCTGATTGTTTTGAAGCGTCCTTTTGATAATGTTAATTAGATTTTTGTTAGTGGACTCTACAAGTTTGTTGCCCTGAGGATAATAGTTGGAGCTTGTGTTCAAGTAAATGCCATTCTTCAACACCCAATTAGCAACCTTCAAACCAACAAATGCCAGGGCATTGTCAGAAATTATAGAATCTGGGACTCCAAATCTACAAACCATGTCTTCATAAAAATTCAACACTGCTATTTCATTAGCTTCCTTCAGAGGAAAAGCTTTTGTCCATCATGTAAAGTAGTTTGTTGCTGTGATAATCCATCGATGGCTTGCACTTGAGGGTGGGTTAATTGCCCCTATTAATTCAATTCCCCTCTTCATAAATGGTTTCTCTATCTGAATTGGTCGCAATGGAAAAGCATCAAGATTTTATTTTCCTAAAAAATAAGGCACATTTGAAAAATCTCTTGACATATGTATGTGCATCCTTAAACAAGTCAGGCCAATAATAGCCTGCTCTTAAAATCTTATATAGTATTTTCCTTGCAGCATAGTGACCTCCAAAAGATCCGTCATGGAACTCATGTAATATCTGATCCACTTGATCATTATCAACACACCTGAGCTGTACTTCATTGTGATCTTTCCTATATAAAACATCATCAATCAAGATGAAAGGAATAGACTAAAGTCGGTAGTACCTCATCTTCATTCTTTTCAGATTAGGTGAACATTTCCCAACTCTCAAGAAATGTGACATCTCTTACAACCAGCTGGTATCTTCATTATCTGTTGTCCCAATATTAACCAAAACTAAGTCTTGTTCATCCTCTACTGCTAAAATGTCTTTGTTAGCCAGCTGTTGGCATAAACATTTTCCCCTCACCAATTTAGTGACCTGAATATCCACATCGTACTCCATAACTCTTGTGATCCATCCAGCCTGTTTTTCATTTAGATCTTTGCTGAGTAAAAATTCTTTGACACTGGAATGTGCCACCTGTAGATGAATTTTGTTATGAGACAGTAGATGTCTAAATTTCTTCAAACTTTTCACAACAGCCAACACATGTTTTTCTACAAAGGTATACTTCTGCTCATAGTCTTCCAGACCCTTGCTGAAAAAAGTGATGGGCTGCTCCAACCCTTCTACATTTTTTTGCACCAAAATTATAGAAATTACATCAAAACTACCAAAAGCGTACAAGGTAAAATCCTTGCTGAAATCTGGGTTAACTAATGTTGGGGCTGAAGCTAATGCCTCCTTGATCAGTTGAAAACTGTCCCTTGCTTCTCGGGTCCATCTAAACTCTGAATTCTTTTTTAACATAGTTGTAAGGGGTTTTAACAAGGCTGCTATATCAGGCAGAAACCTCCTGACAAAATTAATACGACCAATGAAAATTTGAAGTCCTTTCTTATGCTGAGGTAAAGGAAGCTCCAAGATTGTTGCAACTCTTCTAGGATTGACAGTGATTCCCTTCCTAGATACTACATACCCAAGAAGCTTTCCTTCATGAACAGAGAAAACACATTTCTTGGGTTTCAATGATATATCAAACTCCCAATAATGCTCAAAAATCTGCCTCAAATGGTCAATGTGATTTGTTCTCTTCTTGGAATAGACAACGATGCCATCAAGATATACTAAAACAAACTTATACATTAAGTTGCTAAAGGCCATGTCCATAGCTTTTTGGAAGGTTGCTCCAACATTAGTCAAAGAAAATGGCATTTTCCTGTATGCCATTGTGCCCCACTTTGTGGTGAAGGCAGTCTAAAATTGATCTTCTTCCCTTACCAAAATTTGGTTATAACCAGAATATCCATCCAGTAAAGAAAAATGTTTAGAACCTGACACACATTGAAGAATTTGCTCCATAGATGGAAGAGGGTGCCTATCCTTTAACGAAGCTTGGTTCAAATCTATGAAGTCTACACATAATCTAAGCTCCCCATCTTTCTTTTTGACGGGAACTAGATTTGCAACCCAGCTAGTATGCTTGATGGGAAAGATAATCCCACTTTCTATAATCCTGAAAACTTCTTTCTGCATTAATGGCTCTAGTTTGGGATTAACTGGCCTCTATTTTTGTCTTATGGGTTTGGCTATTGGCTCCAATTCTATTGTATGTTGTGCAAGACGTGGATCAAACCCCTTTAAATCTCCATATTCCTAGGTGAATATGTCAATGAATTATTGGAATAATTGCAGAAAAGACTGCTTTTCAATAGCAGTGTTTATTTTTCCTATTTTGAGGCTTCTCTTGGGTGCAATTTCTAAGTCCTCATAATGATCTTGTTGAACCAGTAAATTGGATTTGTTACTTTTAGCCTAATCATCATAGTTGAAAACACTTTCTAGGGTGACAAAACCCTTAGGCAACTTGTTGTTCTTTAATTGTAGTACCTGGCCTCCATACTGTTGCTTAATTCTCTCCTGGTTTGATGTTGCAAACATGTCCTCTTCAAGTAGAAACTGTAGAATCTGCTCATCACTCTCAAAGCCTTGCTAGTTAACATTGTTATCAGGCACTGAAGGCCTAATAATAACCTTGATGTGTTGTTGATTACATTCCTTCCTTACACTATTTGGAATGTCAAACTGAGCTCCCACAACTGTTAATCTGTCAGCATGCTGATTCTAATTTCTTGGAATTGAAATGATATTGAAAGCCTCAAAATCCTTAATGAGGTCCCAAACCCTATGCTTATACAATTTAAGAACATCATTTTTAACATCATTCAGGCCTCTAACCTAATTTACTATCAATTCACTATCCCCATGCACCTTTAAACACTTAATTCCACGTTTCCTTGCCCATTCTAGCCCTTGAATAAGACCTTCATATTCTGCTGTGTTATTAGTGCATGAAAATCTAAACCTAAAAGCTGCATAATATCTTTTAGCTCTTGGGGAAACCAATAAGGCACCCCCACTAGTGCCATGCCTACTCCTTGAGCCATCAAAATACATTTCCCAAACTTCGTCCTACTGATCACAACCATTCACTGACCTCTTAACCAAGTTAGGCATCACTATATTAGCTTCTTGAAACATGTAGTTCCCCATACCAACATCTGACACCAAGTCACTTTTAGCACTAGAAGTTTGGCCTATTTCCCACTCATCTAAAAGTATATCAGGAATATCATCGACAACAATGTGAGGATCAGAGACAGCAACATCCTCGTCTTGTTCAAAAATTATGCAATTGGAATTTATTGCACTAGGTATATAGGGTTCTATATTGTCTTTTGCAAGTAACTCAGACTTAATTGTTACTTTAGTTCCATACCTAGTATAGAACAACATGTGAGACCAGTTAGACAAAAGGTATCCCCCTATTTTAGTCGTAAACTCTCTTGACAAACATAACCCAAAATATGGAGGCACATCTGCCACATAAATATCTTGGGAAATTGAAAAATTAGGGCAAGCATGCAGAGTTAAGCTAGCATCTTTGATAAGACCTACTATATTAATAGATGAGCCATCAAGCTGGACTACTCCTTTCTCTAAAGGTTCATACTTTAAACTTAACTGATTAGCTACTTGCTTGGGCATCACAAAACAGGTAACGCTACTATCTACCATACAATTGTGCACTAAATTTTTTCCAATAATCAATGAAACATATAATAGAGGAGGTCTCATGCTCTTACCTTGAATTGTAGATTCCCCTTGGCTACTAGGATTAGCAACTTTCCCTTGATCATCATTAGCCATTACAACCTTTTGGGAATCTACAACAACTTGTTCAAGATTTATATCTTCAAATAATGTTTTTTTAAGTAGATCAGCCTGTCTAGGAATGCTTAAGGAGTCCCACATGGTCATATTCATGTTCATCTTCTTCATACTATCCACAATGTTGTAAGGTATAGTTGAAGGTACCTTCTGATATACTTTAGCAACAGTCGGTTCTTTATTCTTGTGAGGTTGCTCATTGATTGGTAAGATAGTAGTTTTTTTGGTACATTTAGAATAGGTATGGATGATACTTCTACAGTTGTAGGCCTCTTGTTTTTATCATCCAATTTCTCCACCTCTAGAGCTCTTTTCTTTGCTCGTGTATTGGTTGCAATTGCTGAATCAACATTCACACCACAAAATTCTTCACTTTTCCAATTTAAAAATGTCGTCTCATTAGAATGTATATCCGGTTGTTGTTCAGGTATATTAGCAGGTGCATTTGGCTATAAAATAATAGCATCTTGGATCATAAATGCATGATTAACTAACCCATTTGAGTATGAGGTTGGGTTATGTGCTTGATTACATGAATAACACCATTCATTTTCTATCACAAAGTTATTTTGGGTTGGAACCATATCTTTCACTGGACTTACAACATTAAGAGGAGTTGGATTATAAGATTGGAATGGTATTTGATTAACATTTTGCCTCTAATAAGCACCTTGATAGGGTTTCCTATTTTGCTGATACTGATATCCCTGGTTTTGATAAGACTGATTTGCATTATGACCTTGTTGTTGGTTCTGCTATTGGAAATTCGGTCTTGCCCCCTGATACTATTTCTTCATGCTAATCAACTCATTTCCCATAGTTTGTAAAATACTTTCTAACTTATATTAACTAGACTTGATCTCTTAAAATTCACTTGATGGCCCTGCAGCTGACACTCCCTGGCTCACAACAATGGGTAATGCTGGAAAAGTAGGTAAAGGGGCCAAAGATGACATTTGCAATGGCGTATTTGATTGAATTTCAGGAAAATAGGGCATAGGTGGCCTAGGTGCTAACTTGCCTGCTTGAATGAGGTTATTTTTTTCATTAATAGCTATACTATAAGCGTAAGGTAAAGAAATACCCCCATGGACTGTATCATGACTGAGATATCACTATTTCAACTTTTCAAATAGTATAAAAATGCATAATCAGCAGAAGGCCTTACCATAGCAGGTATTTTGTTCCAAGTCTTTTGAAATCAGATATTGAAGTCTGCCATTTGTTCTTGTGGGGCTCTTTTAATGGTTATTAACTCCTCTACCAAATATAGGTGATCAGATTTTTCCTCAAAAAATCTGGTAAATTCATCACCAAGTTTATCCCATGTTCTTATAGAACCCACCGGCGAGCTTCTAAACCATTCCAATGCCTTCTTCTTGAAAGATGTGGCCAACAATCTCATAGCTACATTTTCTTCTATCACATGATGCACATTGCACAATGTTACCGCATCTCTGATATGTTCAAAAGGTGTTACTTTTCCTTCTTCAGTAAACTTTGGTAACCCTTTTAATGCTGCCAATGGAATGTCATCATGTTGTGCTAGATTAAGGGGACTACCCTGGTTGAATGGTATGAAAGTAAAGGCCCTTGGTGCTTCCATTGAGTTGGAATGTGTTGGTATGCTTGCTGAAGCAGAACTTGAACTTGGTTGAGAAGTATTTGCTGTAGAAGGAATACTATTTGTTGAACAATTGAAAGCCCCTAATGGGGAGGTAGAAAGTTATGTTCTAAGAGTAGAAGATGTTGAACGCCTAACTAGAGGGTCTCTTCTTCTCCTTTCATATGAAAATAGTGCCTTGTCACTAACACTAGGTGGTGTTGACTGAACTCTAGGAGAAGGAACAATCCTCCTGAGATTTCTCCCTTTTCTTCTAGGAGGAGATAAATGTGAAAACTCTACAGCTTTTGAACTTCTAGTTTCTATTTTTCTCATATAAACAAACACATTGATCCTTTCCTCCACGCAGAGTCACCAGATATGCTTAAAAATAAACTCTAAAAGGCTATTAGCTCACTATCAACATATCAAAATAGCAAGACTTAGGAATTTTACTTCTGACTCAGTCCCACTAGGCGTGCCAAAAATTGTTATCTCCTAGAAATGCACCCTATGCAAAGTTATGGAAAATAGATTTTTCTAGAGAAACATGGGATCATTTCGAGGTTGTGGGTTACCTAAAGTTGAAATGAACCTCCAGATAAGGCCGGCTCCTAACTGGTAATATCACTTGACTACTAATCTTTATAAGGAAAAGGGAAGGAGGAGTGCATGAGAATGGAAATTAAATCTTATGGTGATACAACAAATTTGTTCAAACATGTACTACTTCTTAACACACAATTTTCAATCAACTAATAAAAGCTGATATGCACAACTCAATACTCATATGATACTGCATAAACAATTCATAAGAAAGCTACGATACATACAGTCCTAGAAGGATGATAAGTTCTCCTCACAACTAAAACTATTTACATCACCAACATAACCTACAACCTGCAATATACATATCCTCTTTGCTCAAAAAGTGCCATTAATGAGACATTAACAAGGAATAGGAAGACTCACATGTAAATTTATCAATCATCCAACACACTTAATGAAACAGATAATTGAGAAGGCAGAAATTACTTTCTTTATTGATCTCCAAAACTCTACCATATAATATCTATAAATGAGTTACAAAACTTAGTATTCTCCTCTAAGGACTCATATAAGTCACAAAGCAGAAAAATGCAGTAAGAATTTTCTACAAAAAGAGGCGAAAAAGCCATATATAAGAAAACTAAAAAGTCTCGGCCCCCTTCTTTAGGGTTTACAAAATCTCAATTTTTTAGAAGGGTCGACCCTCAGATCTTTTAGAAATAAACTTAATGCATTCAATGTGCATCCTCCGTGTCCATGTTGGTGAAAGATCACTCCAAGGATGGTCCCTCAGATCTTTTGCAACCATGCATTTAATGTACAAACCTCTGGCCTTCGTGTCCACTCTCGAACTTATTTGAAGAGCTACCTTGAATGCCCCTGGAGCATTACCATTAATATCGATCTGCCTTTTTCCAGTAGACCTCACAACTATCCCCAAGACTGATGGATTCTTCTTTCTTTTGTCCTTCTTCCTACTCAAGATCTTTCTATAGGTTGACTTCCTCTGCAATCAACTTCAGACTTTCCCATTAGATCTCCACACCATTGTTCACCGAGCTGCTCCATCACCTTTAATCTCAGAATAAGTTTGTGTCATTTATGCTTTGTTGATCTCATTCACAGGGGTAGTCAAATAGTCAAATGACTAATGGTTCACCTTTAGTTCTCTTTGATTGGTTGAACATATGCCACACAATATCCTAGGCAGTCAAAGGTCATTCAACCAGAATTGCATATTGGTGAGACACTAGCCGTGTCTCCTTGATGCGATTATGCTCTATAGCAGTGATCGACATAGCTTACCACTGTCGGCAAGACTTCTCATTGAATGCAAAAGTTATATCGATATTACAAAAAAGCATTGGCAAGATAACCATTTTTGGCTAGACATCATGGCGAGCTCTCAGGAGTCATACCAATATCACCATTTCATCACCCAATCATCTGCATTTGGTAAGAGTTCTCACCAAAGTCTATAGAAAATCCATCGCTATCGGCAAGACTCTCTCAGTCGGGAGAACTTTTCCCATTCGACTAGAATTTATGCTGAAGGAAAACTCTCTCGGCAAGACCACCTTCATTCACCGAGACATCATGTCAAACTCAAACCCCACGGCTAGGAGTCTTACTGATTCTAAATATCCATTCGGCGAGACCATATCGGGTCGGGAAGACCTTTCACCAAACTCAAGATCTTTCAACAAGCTCATTTCATCTCAGAAAGACCTTGCTTGGTCAGCGAGACTTCCTCCAGTCAGGAAGACCTTTCACCGAGACTCTATCAGGTCAGCGAGACATAATGTCGAGTCCCTTTCTTTCCCCCCAAGCTCACTTTACTTCAGCAAGACCCTATTAGGTCGGAAATACTTCTCAGCGAGGCCATATGTTTCGGTGAGAGCTTATTCTGGGAACACTACCTCATGTCGGCAAGACCCTATCGAGTCAGCAAGACTTGTCAGCGAGGCCTCCTTGTTCCAGCAAGAGCTAATTTCAGTTTGGGGAGACTTTGCTTGGTCGTCAAGACCTTTTGGCGAACTCCTTTCTTTATGCCAATATTGTTTCACTTTGGCAAGAGTCGACCCTATCGGTGAGACTCTACTTGGTCGCTGAGACATTACAGTGAACTCCTTTCTTTCACTAATACTTCTCCTTGTCGGCTAAACCTTTCACCAAACTCCTTTCTTTTGGTGACACTAGCCCTATACAACAGTCAGCAAGACCTCAACAGTTGGGGAGACATATAAAAACCCATGGTGAATAAAATGCTTGGCCGACCGGTGGATCCCAAATGAATATAACACACTGTTAGTCAACAAGACATCTGAAAGGTCCTAGTGACTTTCTTCCTCAGGAGGTTTATGCCAAATATGACTAAGGCAAGGCTTTCCAATAGACTTCCTTGTGAAATAGCATCAGATAAAGACCTTCCCAATGAAATCCGAACACCTGCACATTGGGCTCAACCCTTGTGGGAGCCACATTTAATCCACGTGCCAAATTTAAAACGTAATTTCCCCTGATTGAGCCCGTAGGTGAAAATTGGGTAACAGTGTCAAAACACACATCACCGCATGTAACTCTCCCTTTACAACTCATTTATGTGTCCAACAGATTTTTACATCTCCCATTTTAGGAGACCCAATTTTTGGAGGCCATAAATTTTAATTTGAGTATCCAATTAACAAATAGTTTGAACCATAAAAAATCTTGTGAAGCACTCTATCAAGCTATAACCCGTTACACTAGTTCCAACTACTTTCGGGCCCAGAAACACCTCTAAGGCTTTCAAAATGGACTTTGAAACTTTGAAAAATGAAAAATTGAATATCTTCAAATCTAGACATAATCATACGATGAAACTTTATGAGCATTCTTACTTAGCCATTTTGAAGCTTTGGGGAAAAATTTACATTAATCTATTCTCAAATATAAAATTTCTATAAATAGTAACCTTGTGTAATTGTAAGGTTGAGACAATATTTTCCTAACATTTTTCAACCCTAAAATATCAAATTTAAACCCTGAAATGTCTATTTGAAACCTTAGTTTCTAGATTATAAACTCTAAAATATGTATTTCAAACCCTAGTTTCTAGATTATAAACCCTAAAAAAAATATTTCAAACCCCAAATAAAAAATTGTAAACCATAATTTAGAAATTTTAAGGTTTATAATCTAGAAAATAAGGTTTCAAATGCACATTTTAGGTTTTATAATGTAGAAACTAGGGTTTGAAACATATATTTTAAGATTTATAGTCTATGCAATTCTTGAGTCTCCTGTGAAATCTTGAACCTCTCATCATTTCACTTTTTATTATTTTTTAAGGGTTTATAATAGCTATTTAGGGTTTCAATTTAACATTTTATGACTAAAAAATAAATAGTATTTTAATATGTTTAAATTTTTAGAATATCAATCAAAATCCATAGATTTAGTATTGAAAATACCTAGTTTGAAAAAGAAATTTTAAGGTTTATAATTTAGAAACGAGGTTTTGAAATAGGCATTGTAAGTTTTATAATAATTTTTTAGGGTTTAAATTTTGCATTTTTGTTGAAGGTCCTATCAAAGTTGAAACTAAAGAGATTAAATAAAAACTATATCAAATTTAGTTTAAGGTCCTATGAATTCTAATATTACATCTTCATTTTTAGTGCATGTGAGAATGAGCTCTAATATAGGCCTTTAGCTAAGGATATGTGTCTCTTCTAGGCATAGTAAGTTCATCCAAATAAGATATTTGAAATGTAGAAAAAAAGTATATATATGAGGATGGAGAGTTAAAAAACCACAACATAATAGCTCAAACATGAATATGATATGTACAAAAAAAAAAGTTACAACTAATGAAATGAAATAACAAAGGGAATTGTGATTATATAGATTTAAAGAAAAAAAATAGAAAACTTGTAATACATTATAAACAAGGTTAATGGCACAAGGCCATATATAAAATACAATAAACCACTTTGACTTATCAAATATAATCTTGATTAAGGATTGGAATACCCTCAAGTTGATGGTTTACTCACCATTAAGCTGCAATATAAGCCATCTTTTGAATGTGTATGAAGTATTAGGTTACTAAGAGTGCTTAATGATCATGACTCAAAACTATCACTAGAACCACAAAGAAATCAATAAATAAGAAATAGGAATATAATATATTGTAATTCACATCATCAACCACACATCCAAATTTAACTACATCATGGTATTCTTCATACTAATTTGGACTTTTCAGCTCATCAATGGTAATATATTAAAAAATTTACATGTTGATGTACTCCTCCATGTGCAAGTCACAAAATTGAACCAACCCATCATTCACATAATTAACATGTGAATCATCTTGATAATAATTGTAGAAATATTTGGTCCTTTCAAGCTTGCTCCTTATATCAAGCTCCTTTTAGCAAATAATGACACAATCACTACTAATACAAAGGAAATTTTCAATACTTTCTTCTCCCCCCTTGAAAATTAACATTTATATATCCTTCATAAAAAATAAATTCAACTTTAACATAGCCAAAATAATAGTCTATAAATAAATTTTGTATATGATTCATATTAGAAAAAGTCAATTCTTCTAAATCAATCTACAAAAATTCTTTGAGATAGAAATCTCCATGACCATTATCATTCAAAGAAAGCACACATGAATCAAAAAAAAATTCATGATCTATATTATCACATTCCTCTTATTAGTTAAAACCTTCCACCTTACCCCAATTAGAGAGAATAGATATAATATATGCATTAATGTATTCACAATGAGGGTAAGTGCAAAAAGATGAGGGACCAAAAAGTGTCTGAAGTGGCCACTTTTTCTATGAAATTGGGAAAGACTAACCTTGGATGAGAAATTGAATATAGTTACACTCAAAACATGAAGATGCAACAAAAAAAAGAGTCATTGTGCTCTGAATCTACTATCTCAACTACTATTTTTTCTTTAAATGATAGAGATTAAGAGGTTTAAAAATGGAGGCCACATAAATTAATCCCCTTTTCCAAAAAACATAACAAAGCATCTGGTGTGCCCCCCCTAAAATGTTAATTTTTTTAGTATTTTAAAAATCATTTCAATGAGAAATTAGCTAACAACCTATAGTTCATACCTATTTTTTCTTCTAATTTTTTAATTAATATATAATTTTTTACTATTTATCAAAGTTGACACATCTTGAAAAATAGAAAATTGAGCATGCACACCCCTAAACATTTTGAAAAATGATCAAAATCATTTTTTTTTTTTAATATATGAAGAATGGAGTCTAGTTTAAAAAATGTAATTTATTTGAAATTTTGATGAAAGGGTAAAATAGGACAAAAATACCACACATTAGTTTTGACAAAAAATAGAGACACTAACAAAAAATATTAAAGATGAAAACCTTAACAAACTCAAAATGTGAAAAAAATTACATGGTTAGATATCTAAGACAGAGCTTAATATTATCAAGGTATTTTTTGTTTTACATTGAAACACATACAAACTTGATGGGAAGCATGCTAAAGATTATGTCAATATTTTTACAATTTGCAAAAACATGTCTTTGAATATTGAAAATTCACTCCACGCCTTTGGTTTGGAAGACCTTGAAGGAAATTCCTAGCTAAAGGCTTAGACATTTCCAAAAAAAAAAAAACACGAGTGTGTTATAACACGCTCACATTATGTTTTACTTTGAAAATTTCCTTTATCTTTTTTAATTTCTTTTTCTTTCTCTTTCTCCTCTTTTGGTGAGACCATATACATGAAATAAACATAATTTGAAATTTATATATGGACATTTACTTTCTTATACTTTAAGTTATATTTCATGTATATCAATTCAAGATGTTTGAGAGTGGCTTTAGATCCTTACGATTTATAATTCAAATTATATTTTATGGAAGATCTTATAACTTTTAAAACAATCAAATTTCAATAACTAGGAGATCAAATTTTAGTTTAATCAACAAGTTGTATTCATCTTTCTCTCTCTATATATATCTCACTCATTGTTTATCCCTTATGCTCTAGACCTCTCTCTCACTATCTCCATCCCTTTATCTTACTCTATCCCCCTTGATCTCAAGAACTACCTCTCTACCTATCCATCTT